>CAUYUJ010003370.1:40372-77872 GCA_963575745.1 Prorocentrum cordatum
AAACTCTGCAGCGGGCGGATACGAAGCCCGTCGGGCTCATGCAGCAGACGAAGATCGAGGAGGTCATGCAACAGGTGCGAGACCTCGGCCGCTTTCCGAAGGAGTCCGCCGGGCGTAGTGTTGCAGAGCGGCAACTAGGCTGGCTAGTTCGGATAGCACGGAAGGCCAAGCAGTTCTCCCCGGAGCAGGAGGCCGAGCTCCAGGCCCTCCAGCAGTTGGAGACCGATGACACAACAGCGACTCGCATCGCGGAGGCGGAGGCCCTCCCAAACCCCATGGAAGGGTTCGCTGACGAGGCGCAGAACAGGATCGACCAGGACCTGCTGATGCTGGAGAGTGGCATCCGGACCAAGGCAATCCTGCGGCGCCTTGCCGTCTACAAGGAGCTGGTGTCCAGCCGCGGCGCTACTCAGCCCGCGCAGCTCAAAGAATTCGCACAGCGGTACGCGGAGCGGGTGCGCAGGGCGTCGGCCGCTTCCGCGGGGAAGACCTGCTACGTTCCCGGCGGTGAGGTGGAGGGGGGCAGCTGCGCGTCTTCTCCGCCCGCCCCGTCATGACGGGGCCGCTCGTGTGCCAGCTCTGCGAGTGCGACTTTCTTACAGAGGAGGACTTTGCGCGGCACAAGCAGCAGGGCCACGCGGGCGAGGCGGAATACCGCAAACGGGTGCTGTTCCTGATGACAGAGGCCGGCTGCAGGCCGATAGCCGCCCAGGAGAAGAGGATCATGGTGCAGAATTTTGCTCACTTCCAGCAGATCTGTCACCCGGGCAGCAAGGGCAACCGCTTCTCGGGCGGCGAGGCGGTGCCCCGATGCGAGGCAGCCTGCGTAGTCTGTGCGCAGAAAGACTACCTGGAGCACCGCCACAAACTGAGCCTGTTTGGGGCAGTGCCGGAGGAGCGTGTCTTTGAGCACTGCGCCGACTCAGCAAGCGATCGTGATGACCTATCCGATGGCGAGGCAGATGCTCCACCCAAGCGTGCTCTGGTGAAGCACCGCGGGGTGCACTACTTGCAGTCCCCGGAGCTCGTGCAGAAGCTCCTGGACGTGGACAGGTACAGGCAGCGGTGGCCACTGATCCCGTGTGAACAGCTGCACGCGTCCAGCGTTCAGCATCCGGAGCACCCAGAGTGGCGGTGGCTGCTGCACTCCCGCCGAGTCCCTGTGGTTGCACACCAGAAGCAACGGCGGGAACCTGCGGTGCTTCTCAGCCTGCTGCCGACAAGTCCGGCGGAGCTTCTCAGCCTGCGGACGAGAGGCCTCCGTGCGCAGGGGTGGGAGATGCCAACGCGTTGGTGTGGGTCTGTTGGGATTGCCTCAATGACCTGTGCGCCAAGAAACCGAAGATGCCGTTAAACGCCCTGGTCAACGACAACTGGATCGGCCGGGAGCTCATGCTCGTCCGCAACGCTTCGAAAGCTACCAAGATGCTGGCGTCCCTTGGCCGATGCTGTTGGAAGCAAGTCCGCCTCGGCAAGGGCGCTCCGGATGTCCAGCAGAAAGGCATCTCGGGCAACACTATCCTCTTCGCCCAGCCCACGGCGCAAATCCCGACCATGGAGCTGCCCCCGGAGCAGGGCGCGCTTGTGGACTCTCTGAACATCGTTTTCTCGGGCGCCGAGCACAAACTCCACAAGGCGTACTGGGCAACAGTCAAGCGCGGCGAGTATATGCAGATCGTGAGGGAGCGCAAGCTGCAGCGCGCAACCTTTTCCGAGGTATCCGTCCGGGAGGATGTTGCCTCGACACGGTTGCCGGAGGACGGCGTGCCAGACCGCATCGAAGCCTGTCTGCAACCAGTGGACGGTGTGGACAAAGCCCCGGTACGTCTGTTGGGGCCAGCATCCAGGGCGCCGGAAGTGGGCAGAGACGACGAGGCGGGAGACGAGTCTGACGAGGAGACAGAGACAGACAAAGACGGAGAAGCAGCAGAACAGCCTGACATGGCCTACCTGCATGAAAATGTGGTAGAGGTCACAGTTGCAGTGGATCCAGTGCATGACATCGCTCCAGTCCGAATGATGCAAGCACTGCAAGGCACGCTGGTGGCGCTGCAGGAGCAGGCAGCACGCATCGCCAAGAACGAGGTGACACCGACAGTGGCAGACAGCAGCGGTGCTCTTCAGCCTGTTGCCGACGAGGGCGGCAGGCATACGATGCGCAGCATGGTTCTCGATGTACAGAGTGCTGCTCGTTCGTTCGACGAGCGAGCGCAGGTGGTGCTGGAGAAAGCGCAAGCAGGAGCAGACGCGTGCAGAGCTGTGGGCCCGCACTCCTTATCGGTGCCTACGCAGAAACCCTTGAGTTCTTTCGACAGCAGGTCTTGGCCGACGTGCTACACAGAGTTCTGGTTCGGGGACGGCGCGCCGAACCTCGAGCGGGAGCGGCCCATGCTGTTCGAACAGGTCGCACGGCGCCTCATCAACCTGGAGGAGCTCGAGTACTCTCTCGCGACCGACGAGGAGCCCTACGAGGCAGCCTGCCAGAGCCGCTTCAGCTCGCCAGAGATCATTGCTGTCTTCGGCGACGTGATCCGACGGCTGCGGCTCTTGAAAGGCACTCGGGCGGCGATTGGCAGGAAAGGCTTCGGCACTGACCTCCAGATCCTGTCAGAGGCGTCGGCGGAGGATTTCATGGAGGCGCTAAACATCGCTAAGCCGGCCGACTGCATCGGCTCCGCCATTTCACGCCCGGGCATGCCTGCCAAGGTCAAGACTGCCCTCAGGACGTTGCTACTTAGCACTTCCGATGCCCCTGGCACGGAGGGGCGGAAAACCGCACTCCGCTTCGACGGGCACGGCAACAACCTCAAGTTCGGCGCGGCCAGCTTCTTCGTCACACCGAACTTCGCAGACACGCACAGCCCGTTGGTCCTCCAACTCCACGAAGGGCCCGGAAAGCGGAGCCACTTAGACATTCGCGGGGGCGCGGTTGGCGCGGTGGCCAGAGCCGGTGGCGCTTCTCAGCCTGCTGGCCCTGACCTGCGGAGTCCAGCTCCGACCATGCCTTTTCTGGAGCGGATGCACCAGATAGTGGCAGCATACCCGCGGGCGCAGGCCAAGTTCTTCCTGTTGATGACGGAGCTTCACTACCGCTACATCATCGGCTTAGAGCGCCTGTTTGTTGGCCGCACAACGCTAGCCCGACAGGCGGTGACAACGGAGGACGACGTGGCAGCGTCTCTGCAGCCGTGCGTGGCCCCAGGCACCACTGATGTGCAAGCGCCTTTCGAAGCGCAGGGCCGGGGCTTCACGCACGGCCACGGCAAAGGCCACAGCGTCATCGGGCCTACGATGGCGTGGCTGCGGTCGGCAGTGGTCGGAGGCCTGCGCACCGCCGCTCGGGAGCTGCGAACAGCGCTTCTTTCCACCGCGGAGACCGTGCAGTACGAAGCTGCCAACGAGCCCGCACGGCAGCTGGGGCTTCCTGACGTCGCGCCAGAGCCTTTCACAGCCAGGCAGCAACGACAGAGCCGCATGGACGGAGGGGAAGAGGAGGACGGCACCCAGCGCGACGAGGTGCCTCTCGGCCCGCCAGTGGAGCAGCCGCACCTGGTGGAGGAGCGAGCGCGGGCAGCCGCAGAGAACCGGATGCCTGCAATCGGCGCTGCAGAGTACCGGGGCCTCCCGCTCACAGGAGCCTTTCAGTCTACGTTTCCAAGCTACCGCCAACGAACTAGCTTCGGGCAGCTAGGTGGCGCTCCTCAGCCTGCCATGGCAGCCAGCCATGCTCGCCTCTTCCAGACGAACGAGGATGGAGCGATTCAGGAAGTCCTCAAGCCCGATGGCTCGCCGGCTTCGGTCGAGGAGATTACCGCAGATGCGGAGGCTTTGGCGGTAGCGTTTAGCCATGACTTCTTTTGCAACATCTGCTCCAACCACGAGCACGACTGCACCGAGACGTGCGTCAAGTACGTCAAGAAGAAGCTCGAGGCCAAAGAGAGTCTGCGCTCGAACAGAACCCCGTCGTGCCGCTTCTGGTTCTTTCGCATCCAGCAGCTATGTCTAGCAGGCCGCACCAAGCGAGTGCGTCGGCTCGGCAAGCCTTTGGTCCGGACTCCGTTCATCGACTTCTCTGATGACCGCAACCAGCGGTGCCGCTGCCAGGTCAAACGCGACCAGCCGTTCAGGAGCTCCAGCAACGACGTCTCTCAAGTGACCAGCCGGTGCAACGTGGATTTCCAGTTCTTGACGCGCGCGCCTGACGAGTCTGCCGAGGCAGCAAAAGTGCTTCAGCCTGGTGGTGCTCCTCAGCCTGCCCAGGACGGGCTGCCTGCGGCCGCCCCAGTTCAGCTGGCCAAGCGCAGAAGGCTTACCAAGAAAACTGCCAGCATGAAGAACCCAGAGTCGGCAATCGCATTGCGCTCATCCAAACAACTCGGCGGCCGCAAAAGTGGCTCTACGGTTGTGGCTCCTTGCATACGACAGATGCATCTGTCGTGGAGAGCTTCCAAGCTGCTTTCCAGAAGGCTTTCTCAATGGACTTCTACATCACGAAGTACCAGGGCAAGATGATGGAGTCCATGACGCCGCTCTTCCAGTCCATGCTCACCGGCATGCAGCGTCTGGAGCAGCAGGAGAGGGGCGAGAGGGAGGAGGAAGCCCGGAAGGTGCTCAGTGAGGGCGGCGCTGATGGCGAGGACCAGACGCTGGCCAAACGGGGCCGGACGCGCGAGGATCTCGCTCGCCGCGCTCGGCGGGTCTGTATCCGCCTGGCGTCGATGGCGAACCGGTGCGTCTGGCTCTCCACGACGGAGGTGGCCGTGCATATCCTCACAGGCGGCGACTGCCTCCAGTCGCACCACAATGTGCGGCTCTTCACGAGACAACTACAGTGGGCCTGCCAGCAGTGCAAACGCTTGCTAAACCATGAAGGTTCGGGCGGGGAGACGAATAATGATCAGGTGCCAATACAAGCAGTCCGCATCCAGATCCCTGACCCCGACAACGAGGAGGAGGACGCAGCAGGTGACACCAGCGGTGCTCCTCAGCCTCCTGGAGACACTCCTGCTGGTGATGAGCAAGGTGGCGGTGCGGAGTGCGAGGACATGCACGTGTGCACCACCAGCACGAACACGGCCGACGACTACGCCCACAGAGGCCCTCGCCTGCAGACCATGCCGTACTACGTCAACAGGATGTACGTCCGGCGAGTCCTGAAGCCGAGCCGGGTCAAAGCTTCTGGACCGCGATTCTTCGCCTTCGAGAGCCACTACGTCTTGGCTCCGCGGTACATGCAGGAGGTCCGGTTGACGCGGAGTCACGCCCCCACCATCGATGGCTTCCAGTGCCCGACCTGGCACAGGACCCCGAGCAGAACTCGCTCTTCAAGGCCCTATCTCACGCCATTGGGTCAGTGCGAGGTCCCCTCTCTTGGGCAGCTTACTCAAGTAAGAACACATCTGAGGAACTCGACTGCCCGCCGTGCTGCCCATACTCGTCGAGCGGGCGTGGCTGGCTCGGGCGCGGAGAACTCCACGTGTTGGCATCGCGCGCAGACTCCAGGAGCCGCCTGGCCCGCAAGAGGCTCGTGCTCGCGGACACGACCCTCTTCTCCGAGCTGAAAGAGCCCCGGGCGAACCTCGAGGAGGGCGAGCTGGTGCTCCTCAGCCTGGCGCACTTCGCAAGGTCCCAGCTGGCGCGGCGCATGCCAGCGGAGGCGGCACGTCGCATCCTCGCCTTCAGTGACCACCACTGCCGTGGCAACGAGGAACAGGCAGCGCTAACAAAGGAATCATGACAAGTTTGGCAATAAGAGTTCGTAATAGCAGCCTCGGGCGGAGGCGGGGTGTTAAGACTCGGGCCAGCAACGACTTCCTTTTTTTTCTTTTTTATTTTTCTTTTTTGCTATTTTCTGTTTTTTTGCAACCTTTTTTTTTTTTTTTTTTCGAGGCGGAAGAAGACTCCGCGAGCGATGCCGAAGGGGTCAAGGGGCGAGTCCCGCTGGAGCTCGTTGACGTGGGTGGAGGCGGCGGCAGCGACGTAGAGGAGGACGTGGAGGACGCCGAGATTACCGAGATCTCCCGGTTCCGCTGCGGGACCACGTCAGAGCAACCGAGCTGGCCCTACAGCAAGACCAACTGCAGCGCTTGGACCAGAAGGGCCGCCTCAGCTACGCCGATAAGCAGTTGAAGAATCTCGACCGAGCGTACAGCGGCATGCTGCAGCCAAGCTTTGCACTCCCAGCCAGCAGCGGCGCGCGGGAACATCAGGCACGCGGCTGGACGAGACCTTCTCTGACATGCTCGCCCTACAGCGGCAAAGCATTGCGCTCCAAAAGAAGCAAGCGAGCCCGGATGGAGAGATCTTGCCCGATGCTGCGGACGACTGGCTCCCCAGCGGTGCTCCTCAGCCTGCTGCCGAGTACGCCCAACCAGAACTCGTTCCGCAGCTCTTGGCCATGCAGGGCCCGGCGGCTGTTGCGTGGAAGCTCGTCACTGATGCCCACTGCACGGAGGAGCAGATTGACGCGGTGGCGTTGTTTGCGTTGTCTCTGCAGAAACGTTTTGACGGCAGACCAGACAAGACAACTCATCTCCTCCCCGTGGCGTCCGCGACAGGCAACCACAGAGCGATCTGGCTCGGCGGAGGCGGTGTCGGCAAGACGCGCACCCTCTCCAAAGTGGTGGAGCCGATGGCCATCACATACTTCGGCGAGCAGGGGTACCTCGGCAAAGCGCAGTCCAACCACGCCGCACACAACCTCGGCCCGCGCGGCAGGACCATGCATTCCTCCAATGGCCTGCTCATGTCGGATTCCATGCAGACTGCCAGGCTGCGCTTGACGCCACAGACGCAGAAAAAGCTGGATCGCCTCACAGGCACACTCGGCGTCGACGTGATCGATGAGCTGGGTGCTGTGCCGGGGCCTTTGCTGCACGCAGATGCACTGCGCACGACCTACGGCAGGGCGTTGCGCTACAACCTGGACCCCACGAAGTACATGCGCCCGCAGGAGACGTGGGGACGCATGCCTGTGAAGATCTTGTGCGGAGACTTCTACCAGTTGCCGCCAGTCCCCGCCACCGCTTCCCTGCTGGCGCCTCACGCGGGCCAATCCTACGAACACCAACAGGGTAGGAAGTTGCTCGCCGACATCGAGTACGTCATCGATTTCGTGCAGATGCAGCGCTTTACAGACCCGTTGCAACTCGAGGTTCTCCACGCCATGAGAACTCCAGGCGGAAAAAAGATCTCTGACGAGAGCTGGCAGGCGATCGTCAAAACAGAGGTCGTTAGCTCTAGCGGTGCTGCTCAGCCTGCTGCCAGCAGCAGCCAAGCCGCTCAGCCACCTCAGTGGGGCCCTCGGTTGCGTGCAGCACGAGGCTGGTACGAGTCGGCCTATGAGTGGCGCATCGTCTCTTACGCCATGCATGCACAGGCCAAGCTTGATGCGCACGATGCTGGCCAGCTGCTCTTTTACGTCCCAGCAATCGACAGACCAGCTGCGCGCCTCGCGAAGCCTGGTTTCGACGAGATGCGCGCGGAGCCCAACATCGGCGCTACCGCAAAAATGCCGGGGCTGCTGCCGCTCTTCGTTGGCATGGAGGTCATCCTGACAGAATCCGTCTTGCCGCCGAACTATGTCCGTGGCGCGCCAGGCAAAGTGGTAGGCATAGAGCTGCACGCTCTGGAGCCTCCGGTGGAGGGCCGCCCGCCCATTGTCTCGGACGGCGTGGTCGTACTCTACTACATGCCAAAGGCCGTCTATGTCAAGATCGATGACAGCGATGAACTTTTCTTGAAGGCCGCGCCGGTGACAGCTGGCAGTGCTTCTCAGCCTGCCGGCCCCGACCTGCGCGGAGTGCTCGCGATCACCCCGCAGGCGCGCCCCTGGAAGTTCAAAGCGAAGACAGGTGGCCCGGCCATCGCGGTGTCCAGGACGCAGTTGACCGTGCTGCCCAAAAAGCAGGGGACTCTGCATGGCGTCCAGGGCAAGACGACGGACCCAGGCTTCATCGTGCACTGGACGTTTCCGCCAGGACTCAAGAAGGAGTCCATTTGGCTTGCCTACTACGTCAGCCTGTCGCGCCCCAGAAGCTTCAACCAACTCTTGAGCCACGGCTTGCCTGACCGGAGCATCATCGAATCCGGCCCCCCGGAACAGATCGCCAAGGCCTTCGCCGAGCTCTTCACGGACAAGATTGCCGCGACGAAGATCGCTTGCGCGAAGGCCCGACAGCAACTGGGATGGCCTGCGCGAGCTTGAGGAGCCATGAGATGCAGGTTGCGTTGTGGCGGTGCTGTTCAGTCTGTCCGTCTGCATTCGCGTGGTGCTTCTCAGCCTGCATGCGCGTGGTGCTTCTCAGCCTGCGCTCGTGTGCAGCTGTGCGCGGTGAGCCTGCACGTGTCGCGGAATGCTTTTCAGCCTGCGCGTGTCTGCAATGCTTCTCAACCTGCACGCTTTGCACGGGAAAAAATCAAACTGCGAGTGTTACTGCTGCTGCATGCCTCCAGCTATGCTACTACATATCGCTGTTAGGTTGCTTTGCCGGGATATTTTTTTTTATCCTGGCAGGCGTTTATACACATGGTTTGGGGAGAGGGCGGCAACCCGAGAAGCATGTTCCCAGGAAGCTTTCCGGGAGCATGATTTGTTCGGCTCTCTTAAGACGGGGGGCTCTGGGGGCTTACCGAGGGGCTTGGAAACATGGTTGGGGCGGTGGGCGGAAGCCCAAGGAATCATGTTCCTGGAAAGCTCTGGGAAATACAATTTACCGAGGTCTGTTAGGGGCCCGCAGGGGGCTTCCCTGGGGGGCCCTTGGGGGCATATTGGGGCTTCCGGGGGGCCTCTTGGGAGGCTCACGGGGCTTCTTGGGAGCCTCCTGATGGCCTCTGGGGGCGTCCTGGGAGCCTCTCAGGCCGGAGACCTTGAAATGTCGGCTCTTCGGGCCCTCTTGGGTCGCTCTTGGGGCTCTCTTGGGGCGCTCTCGAGGCCCTCTTGAATTATCTGGGGAGCCTCTTGGGCCGTCTCTGGTCTTTCCTTGGGAGCCTCTCCGGCCGTCTTGGAGCGATCTGAAGGGCCTCTGACGCCGTCCGGGACCGTGGGGAGGCGGAACATGCGAGAGCGCAAAAATGCGGGGCCCTTTGGAGGGGCCTCTGGAGGCGCTCTTGGGACGTTTTGGCGGCGTCGTCGGCCGTCCTGAGGCCACCTTCGGCGTGTCTGGGGCCTCTTGGGGCTGTCTTGGCAATCTTTAGGGCCCTCTTGGCGTGTCGTGGCGTGTTTGGGAGCGGGCCCAGGCAGTCCCGGGAGCCCTGAGGGCTGTTGAATGCTAGGTATTGTCTTGGAGGCGGAGGCTGTTGAGTGCAGGGTGGCGCGTGCTACGCGGAAGGCGGGCGAGCGGCCGGGCGGGCGGCGGGCGGGCGGGTGTCGGGTGGGCGGGCGGGCGGGTCGGGATTTGAATGAATTTCTTAAGGGTACTCTCTTGCAGCGGGAGCTTGTTGAGTACAGGGTGTTGCCTTGAAGACGGGGGCTGTTGACTACAGGGTGTTGTCTTGGAGACTGAAGCTGTTGAGTACAAAGTGGTGCGTGCTACGCGGACGGCGGGCGGGCGGCGGGTGCCCTAGGTGGTGGGTCAGAGGCCTCATGGGTGTTGGTTTGGATCTCGTGGTTGGCCTGTCGGGGACGTCGTGGAGGCAGTTTCGCAGCTTCTCAGTAGCCATGTTGAGACCGTTGTGGACCTCCTCGAGGCTGCTTTGTGGCCTCTTGAGGCCTTGTTTGGGTCTCCTGGGTGCCTCTCGGGGGCCTCCTGGGGCCTCTGGGGGGCTCCTTGGGGCCTCCTGAGGCACGCAAGCGGGAGAGTCGAATTTTGGAGTCGTGGTCCCCCTCTTGGGCGCATCTTGGGGCCGTCTTGGGGCTCTCTGGGGCGCCTCTGGGGCCGTCTGAGGGTCCTCTTGGGCCGTCTTGGGGCGCCCTTGGGGGCCTATGGAGCCGGCCTGGAACGTCGGACAACCGAAAAGGCTGCAAGGCCGAAATCTCTCCAAAACCTTCGTAAAATTTACGATTTGACTCTCTTGAAGCGCTCGGGAGAAGCGTCTTGAAGCGTCGTGGAGTGCCTTGGGGGGGGTTCTCGGGGCGTCTTGGGCCTATCTTGGGCGTCCAGGAGCGGTCTTTCGGCGACTCGGGGCCCGCTTGGGCCGTCTGGGGAGCCTCTGGAGGCCCTCCTGGACTATTTTGGACCTCCACGGCCGCCCCGTCCCCCCATGGGGGGTCGGGGCAGCTGGGTTGCCCCGGGCCTGCCCCCCAGTCATACCATTCGGCTGTGATCGCACATTCCTCGTCATCCTCGACTGCTTCTTCTCCGTCTTCTCTCTCTCTCTCTCTTTCTCTTTCCCCCCCTCTCTCTCTCTCTTTCCAAAACCATGTGCTTTCCAGAAATTCCAAATATTCCAAGTACTCCCAGAGACTACCCAGATGAAAAACCTTGCGTTTTCCAGATATTCCAGGTATTCCCAGAGACTACCCAAGAGAAAAAGCTTGTGTTTCCCAGACATTCCAGATATTCCAAATATTCCCAGAGACTACCCAGATGAAAAACCTTGTGTTTTCCAGATGTTCCAAATATTCCAGATATTCCCAGAGACTACCCAGATGAAAAACCTTATGTTTTCCAGATATTCCAAATATTCCAGATATTCCCAGAGACTACCCAGATGAACATTTTTTTGTTTTCCAGACATTCCAGATATTCCCAGAGACTACCCAGATGAAAAACTTTGTGTCTCCAGATATTCCAGATATTCCAAGTTTTTCCAGAGAGTGCGCTGAAAGCTTAGAGTAGTCTCTGGGAATATCTGGAATATCTGGAAAACACAAGGTTTTTCATCTGGGTAGTCTCTGGGAATATCTGAAATATCTGGGAAACGCAAGGTTTTTCATTTGGGTAGTCTCTGGGAATATCTGGAATATCTGGAAAACACCAGGTTTTTCATCTGGGTAGTTTCTGGGAATATCTGGAATATCTGGAATGCCTGGAAAACACCAGGTTTTTCACCTGGGTAGTCTCTGGGAATATCTGGAATATCTGGGACATCTGGAAATCCAAGAGAACATAATGTTTTTCACCTGGGTGGTCTCTGGGAAGATCTGGGATATTTCGAAAATCTAGAAAACATAACGTTTGTTCAATACCACCCTCCCCACCGATCCCTTTCTTCTCTCTCTCTCTCTCTCTCTCTTTCTCTCTCTCCCCCCCAATTTCCCGTTCTCTCTCTCTCTCTCTCCTCCTCTCCCTCTGTGGTGAGGATTCCTGCTGTGAGGCTTCCAATTAGAATCCCGCAAAGGATTCCTGCTGTGAGGTTTTCCACTCGAATCCCTGTGTGGCGTTTTTCAAAGCGTTTCTGATGTGAGGCCTTCCAATACAATCCCTTTTGAGGTGGGTCCTCCAGAATTCCGATTGTGTGGCTTTCCCATCGGATCCCTCTGTGGTGCTTTCCAAAGGATTACGATGGTGAAGCTTCCCACCAGAAGAACTCTGTGGTGCTTTCCAAAGGAATCCTGTTGAGGGGCTGTACAATAGAATTCCTCTATGGTGATTTCCAAAGGGTTCCTGTTGAGAGGCTTTACACTGGAACTCCTTTGTTGTGCTTTCCAAAGGGTTCCGATTGCGAGGCGTTCCCATCGAATCCCTTTGTGGTGCTTTCAAAGGGATTCCGATTGTAAGGTGTTCCAATCGAATCCCTTTGGGGTGCGTTTCAAAGGAGTCCTGTTGAGAGGCTTTACAATCGAATCCTTTTGTGGCGCTTTCTGGCGGACTCCTGTTGTGAGGCTTTCCAATGCAAATCATTTGTGGTGCTTTCCAAAGGGGTCCTGTTGTGCGGCTTTCCAATCGGATCCCTCTTTGATGCGTTCCAAAAGGATTCCCATTGTGAGGCGTTCCACTAGAATCCCTCTGCGGTGCTTTCCAGAGGATTCCGGATGTGAGGCTTTCCAAAAGAATCCCTCTGTGGTGTTTTCCGATGGGATCCTGTTGAGAGGCGCTTTTCAAACGATTCCGATTGTGAGGTTTTCCCATAGAATCCCTGTGTGATGCTTTCCAAAGGATTTCTGTTGTGAGGCAATCCAGCAAAAATCTTTTGTGATGCTTGCCAAAGGATTCCTGTTGTGAGGCTTTCCAATAGAACCCTTATCTTGTGCTTTCCAACGGGTCCGTCCTGTCGTGAGGCTTTCCATTAGGAGCCTTCAGTGGTGCTTTCCAATGGATTCCTGTTGTGAGGCTTTCCAATGGAATCCCTTACGATACAATGGAATCTTTTTGTAATGCTTTCCACAGGGATCCTGTTGTGAGGCTTACCAATAGAATCCCTTCGTGATGCTTTCCAAAGGACTCCTGTTGTGAGGCTTGCCAATAGAATCCCTTTGTTGTGCTTTCCAAAGGAATCAGTTGTGAGGCTTTCCAATAGAATCCCTGTGTGGCGCTTTTTAAAGGATTCCTGCTGTGAGACGTTCCAATAATATCCCCTTGCGGTGCTTTCCGAAGGATTTCTGTTGTGAGGCTTTTCAATAAAAGCCCTTTGTGACGCGTACCAAACGATTCCGACTGTGGGGCTTTCCAACAGAATTCCTGTATGACGCTTACCAAAGGATTCCGATTGTGAGGCTGTCCAATGGAATTCCTTTGTTGCGCTTTCCAATGGGATCCTGTTGTGCGGCAATCCAACAGAAATCCTTTGTGATGCTTTCCAAAAGATTCCTGTTGTGAGGGTTTCCAATAGAATCCCTGTGTGATGTTTTCCAAACGGAATCTTGTTGTGTTCCAATCCAATCGAATCCCATTGCGGTGTTCTCCAAAGGGTTCCTGTTCTGAGGCTTTCCAATCGAATCCCTTTTCGGTGCTTACCCAAAGATTCCGATTGTGAGGCTTTCCAATCGAATCCTTTTTGTGATGCGTTCCAAAGCATTCCTGATGGTAAAGATGAGTAGGAGGGACACGAGGATGAATGCGATTCAAGACGAGATGTATGATCTTGGGGGGCAACCATATATATATATATATATATATAAGCGTATATTTATGTATGCCTATATGTCAATACACTCGCACATGCATACAACCTATGTGTCCCCATTCACACTTGGAAATCTTGTCATGCGTATGCATGCGTGCATACATGCATGCAAACATACGTACATACATACGTTCATGCATGCATGCATGCACACATGCATATCTACTAGCATACATACATACAAACCTACATATATACATACGTACATACATGCATGCATGCATGCATACATACATACACACTTACATACACATACACATCCATCCATACCTACATATATATACATACATACATACATACATACATACATACATACATACATACATACACACATACACATAAACATACATGCATACATACATACATACATGCATGTATGCATGCATCCATACATACATACATACACGCACATATACATACATACATACATACATACATACATACATACATACATACATACATACATACATACATACATATAACCATACATACATACATACATACGTACGTACATACATACATACATGCATACACACATACATACATACATAACTACATATATACATACAAACATACATACATACATACACACATGCATGCATGCATACAGGCAGGCATGTAGGCAGTCATTCATTCATACATCCATACATCCGTACATACACTTATACGTATGTGCATGCATGCATACACACGTACAACCATACACACATATATACGTGCATGTATGCATCCATACATAACTACACACATACATAAGTACACACATACATACATACACACAGGCATACATACATGCATCCATACATACATACATACACATATGACACTATTCATTTTCGAATACTCGTATAAGGAACCCACCCCCCGTACACGAATGCGGCCCTGGGCGCTCCCACCGACGTAGAATGATACGTTCAATTTCGGTTTGGGCAGCCCCTCGGGGCCGCCCTACGCCGCTCGGTCGGACCCACGACGCTTCGCGGAGGCCCGAGACGGCCCAAAACCGTTCCAGAGCAGCCCATGGGCGCTCAAAGAGGGCCCAACACGACTTCAAGTCGGATCAAGAAGCCCCCACGACGCCGCAAGAGGCCCCCCAGGGGGATCCCCACGAGGCACAGATAATCCCCAGTCCCTAAAAAAACAACATGCCTGTTCCGCATATTCCTTTATCTGGTCTTCAAAGCGTCCAAGGCGGCCTAGCCAGGCCCCAAGATCGCCCCAATGCGGCCCAAGAAGTCCCGAAGAGGGCCCCAAGACAGCCCCAAAGAGCCCCAGCACGGCCCAAGACAGCCCCAAGACGGCCCACATGGAGCCCCTGAGAACCCCCAAAAGATCTCAAGACAGCCCCAGAAGGCCACAAGAGGCTCCCGAAAGGGCCCAAGAAGGCCCCAGGACGGCCCACGCCCCCCAGAACGGCCCAAGAAGGTCCCGCAGCGGGCCACGAGAGCCGCCAGACGGCCCAAAAGAGCCCCAAACAAAGCCGACCCGAGAAGCCACACTCATTGATGTCCGCAAGGTTGTTTCTTAGATGCCTTGGTTATTCCTCTAGCGCCACGTTCATACCTTCGGCCCTGGGACCCCTTATGAGCCCAATGAGCGCAACGGGCCCTATGAGCCCTCCGAGCACGATGCGCAATGTGATCCCTATGATCCCTATGACCCCTCTAATCCCTACGAGGCATAGGAACCCTATGATCCCTATAGGCCCTATGACCCCCATAAGGCCTACGAGCCCTATGCGCCCTATGAACCCTCTGAGCTTGATGAGCCCTCTGCACCCCATGACCCCTATGAGCCCTACGAGCCGTATGAGCCCCTGTCAGCCCTCTGAGCCCTATGAGCCATGCGAGCCATATGAAACCTCTGAGCCCCGTGAGCCCTATGAGCCCTATAAGCCTCATGAGCCCCTATCAGCCCTACGAGCCCTATGAGCCACATGACCACTATGAACCCGATGGGCCCTATGAGTCCTCTGAGCACGATGGTTTTGATTTGCCATATGCACCACATGAGCCTTATGAGCTCCACGAGCCCTATAAGCCCATATGGCCCCCCCGAGCCCTATGAGCCCTATGAACCCTTTGATCCATACAAGCTCTACGACCCCTGTGAGCCCTATGAGCCATAAGAGCCATATGAGCCTCCTGAGCCCTATGGGACATATGAGCCCCTCTGCGCCCTCTGAGCCCTCATGAGCCCTATGAGCCTCACGAGCCCCATGAACACTCATGCGCCTCATGCGCCCTACGCGCTTTGTGAGCCCTATGAGCCCTAAGCGCCATATGAACCCTATGATCCCTATGAGTCCGATGAGCCCTGTGAGCCCTATGATGCTTACGAGCCCTATGCACGCAATGAGCCCTATGAGCCCTACGAGCCCTATGCACCCCTTCTGAGCCCTCTGAGCCATCTGAGCCCTACAAGCCCTATGAGCCCCATGACATATATAAGCCCTCTGAGCCCGATGAGCCCTGGGAGCCATATGAGCCCCATGAGCCCTATGAGCCCTCATGAGTCCCATGAGACCTATGCGCTCTATGAGCCCTATGAGCCCTACGAGCCACATGAACACTATGAGCCCTATGAGCTCTATGAGCCTCGTGAGCCCTATGAGCCCTCATGAGTCCCATGACACCTACGCGCTCTATGAGGCCTATGAGCCCTAAGAGTCATATGAAGCCTAAGAGCCCTATGAGCCCTACGAGACCTATGAGTCCTGTGATCTTAATGAGCCCTGACAGACCCACCAGATGACCCCCAAATGATCCTCGCGGGACCTATGAGGCCTGTCGGCCCGACCAGCACCACGGGCCCCACGAGCCCTGCGCACTACGAGCTTCCGAGCCCATTCAGTCTGACGAGCCCCCTGTGCCCAATGACCCGCACGCGCCCGAGGCCCTTAGATGCCATCTGGGAGGGCTCGTGGGGCTCTATCCGAGGTTTCTCAAAGGCCCCATGGAATTTGTCGTGGGGCTCTCTCAAAGACTTCTCCAGGGCCCACGAGAGGCCAAGGAAGAGACCCACAAGCGCTGCACGAGAGGCCAAGGAAGAGACCCACAGCGCTTCATGATCCTGCAGTGCTCTTCGGCCGCTCTTGGGACCTTCTTGGAGCTCTCTTGGGCCCGCTTGGGGCTCCCTCGGGGCCTTCGCCGAGCCCCAGGCACCTCAAGAGTAGCCCAAGAGCGGTCCCAAAAAGCCCCAGGAGGGCTCCAAAAGGGACCCCGCACCCGGCATTTTCAGCAGCTGTCAAAATGCTGGGTGCCAGGGCCCACATAGAGCCGCTCTTGGGGCCTTCTTGGACCCCTCTTGAGCTCGCTCGGGGCCCTCTCGGGGCCTTCTCCGAGGCCCCAGAGTGGTTTAAAGCAGCCCAAAATGGCCCGAAGAGACCCCCAGCACCCGGAATTTTAAACGGTCGTCAAAATGCTGGGTCCATGGGGCGTCTCGGTGCCGTCTCGGGGCCACTTTCTGGTCAAGCAAGCGTTCACCAAGTCGGGCGAGGGTGGCTTTCTGAGCCAGACGAGCCGCAAGAGCCCTAAGTATGATCAAAGACTAGCTTTATGAGCCACACGAGGCCTATAGGCCCCATTGACGAAGCGCACCGCGGCAGCGACGACTGCCCGTCGCAGCGCGCCTTTCTGGCGCCATGCGATCAAGATTTTAAAAGCGAAGCGAAACGAGCCAGTAAGATCTTGTATATATGTATATACATAGATTTACATGTATATATATATATATATACAGAAACGCCCTCCGACGAACTTGCATGTCCCTTCAGGGAAGGTGGCGGTGCAGAAAGCCGTTGGCTCTCAATGATTTATACACCGCCACGCGCTCCTCAGGCCCAGAAGCGATCCACTGGAGGGTGTCTGTGTGTATGATTGCTGTGGCGAGAGAGATGGTCGGAGGTGAACGATTTCCACCCCATGGGCTCCGACCTCTTACGTCCACCGTTGCTCGCCTTTGCTGCCCAAGTACGCGACATGCAACTCGTAACGTGCTGACCCGGAGCTCAGCACGTAGACCAGAAACTCAGGTCTGGCGCGACACGTTCGCCAAAAGGGGGGCAACACGTGCCGAGCCAACGCGCAACGGGTTAACACGGACGACCTGAAAACTGTGCGTGTTGCGTTTCGAAGCGGGCGTATCAGGGCAGCTTGTATCGTCGGAGGTCTAGGATTTCGACCCCATGGGCTCCGACCTCGTGAATGCTCCGCTGCTCGCAACTCTCCTCGTCAGCCTCGGCCTCCGAGAGGCCGTCTCGGGACCCTCGCAGGCCGTCAGGGAGACGGCTTAGGATGCGGAAGCACCTCTGTGGAAGTGCGCCGAGAACTCCTGAGGCCCATATCTGTTCGGACACAGCCCACGGCTTTTTCCATTCTCTTTGGTGGTCGGCTGCCCGCGCAGCTCGCCGCCTCCCCATGTCCTGAGGCCGGTCTCTGTGACCGCGTTCGGCTGTCGAGGTATCTAGCCGTCGCAGTCGACGAACTGGCGCGCCGCAGCGCGCTGGCCCTCCTCGCTTTCCCCCTCCTACAACGCACGATGTTAATTAACGACCGCTGTCGTGCCGCAACTCCCGCAAAGCGGTGAGAGTAGGCTGGCATTGTTTTCTTTCGCCCACGCGCTCCTGCGTCTGGCATGAGTGAATGATTTTCAAGTCTGGATTTTCTGGGGCCTGGCTTAGTGATTCGTGCTTGGGGACACCTCCCCCGCCCCATCCCATTGACTGGAGCTGCCGTCACACGAAAAATACAAGCTACGGCAGACCTAATTACATGACTCTGGTATTGGCTTTTTTCGCTCCTGTACCCTATCACTAATCGGCTCCCCTACCCCGGGGCCCTGGCTATACCCGATTTGTGGTAGTGCCATACCCGAGCAGCCGTCCAGAGCCCCCAAACGGCCCAGTGGGCCTCCAGACTGCCCAAAGACAGCCTTCGAGGGGCCCCCGAAACGTATCCAGACGAGCCTGGGACGGCCCAAGAAGACCCCAAGACGAGCCAACGAGCTCCAAAGATGGCCTCACAGCGGCCCCGATACACCCCCGGGACCGGACATCTCACAACACTGGATTTAAAGGGCCACGGCAAATAATCACTAACTTGTGTAAGTTTTTGAAGAAAAGGTAAGCTTATGTTTAGCTACACATATATGTATATCGTGTGTGGTGTGTTTGCGCTCTCTCTCTCTCTCTCTCTCTATCGTGCGTGGGACATGTTTGGGAAGGCGGATGCAAGCATGCAAACGCAGACTCCAGACGCGAATCGGCGGATCGCTGCGACAGATCGTAGACATGTCTGAAACGGCGGGTGCAAACCTGCAAATGCGGACTCCAGACACGAATCGGTGGATCGCTGCGACGGGAGCAGTGAACAAGCAATTCCATATTCTCTGAGCATGACCACCCTCCTCCTCCTGCTCCTTCTCCTGCTCCTGCTCCTGATCCTGCTCTTCCTCCTTCTCCTCCTCCTCCTCTTCTTCCTCCTCCTTCTCCTCGTCCTCCTCCTCCTCTCCACATGTCATGTATGCTCTGTCTGGACGCGAGAAGGTCGTCGCCTTTAAGCGCGAGGACAGGCACGCAGCTCGACGTTCCCAGAGGGACTTGCATGGCAACTCCTGACATGTTCTGGCGTGTACTTTGGGGGACGGCTACGCCAGACAACCAAAACACTGAGCAAGATCAGACCGGAAGAGCAGCCAGAGTAGGCCAGATTCGGCCAGACCAGACGGTGTAAAGCGTGAATCGCTCCACCAGAAGTTCAAACGGCAAGGACAAGAACAGCCCCTCTGGAGCTGCACCTTAACCAAATGGAGGGGCAGGCGAACGTTGGATGAAATACCGCAAGCACCCATCCGCAACATCCCTCGCTCCGACTGCGTATCGAATCCGCTTCCTCTCAAGGGGGCTAGAAGCGCTTCCATTGAAGAGTCACTGCCATCCCCTGGCAACGAGTGCGAACAAAGGCTCGAACCGCTGTGAAACTCCAAATCGGCAGAGGTCGAATGAGGGCCCTGAAGGAGGGACCGGCGAGCCTGAGCGTGTCGTTAACCAGCGCCAGCATGTCGTGCCCGATCTGCTGTCGCGCCGTCCTGCGACCCCTAAAACCAATGCCTTGCAAGTGCCCTCTGCGTGGACCATCACTGGCGCCGGGCGGGCAACACGCATACGGTGGGGGGCATTGGACAAGAAATCCTGCGATAAGGAATCCAGGGTCTGGAAGCCCGTGAAACTCCAATCGAGGATCGGCCACGGATGTCACCGCCGCCTTCATCAGATAAGGAACCCTCGAGGGTCGGCAGCCTCCTGGGCACATTCCCTAACGAACGTCCCCACCGTAGTGCATACACTTGTAGCAAGCAGGTGGGCAGTTCCATGGCCTCCGCGACAAAAGCATGCTCTCAACGGCGTTGTGGTGAGCCGTCGCCCATTGGTCTACAGAATGCGGGACCTCATGCCGATCTGGAAGATCGCTTTGCGCCATACGCGGACATTCGCAAAAAGGGCTGCCAAAGCCTCGGGGCAGGTCCTGGGGCCACTCACGCGCGCGCGCATTGTAACACGCTCGTCGCACCACCGAAACACTTGAATGGCCATCCGAACAGGTGCACCGACCAATCACGGACCCGCCACCGTGCCGCTGGCACTGAATGGAGTGCCCTGGCGGAGACCAGACCCCTGAGATGCAGGCGCTAGAGCTCCTAGGACTCTGTCTGTGGACGAGCTAGGAGGAATTTGGACGCAGAGCACGGCTGGCTGGCCGACCCGCAGAGACAGGACATTGTGGTATTTTGAGTTCGGCTTGTCGACAACTGCGAAATATTTGGCCACTTTTTTAAAGTTCAGATCAGAGCGCGCTTCTGTACCTTCGTCTACAATTGGCGTTGCAGGGGGGGAACACGTAACGCCCCCAAGCCCCCCCGCCGTCTAGCTCTGGCACCACATGAACCTGTTTCCTACTTTCTGGGATGGCGGCCGTCATCGGCCCCGCCCCTCCCCGCCCAGATGACGTGATGTTCCGCGCTGGCGGCGTCCAGGAATGCCTAAGAATGATCAAGGCCAAGTAGGAGCAGCATGTAGGCGGCGATCTGCCCCGCATCGCCTGTGTACACCACAGTGCTCGCCTGCACCACAACGCGCGTGTACACCACAGCGCCTTCGTACACCGCAACAGCCGTGTGCAACGTAGCGCCTGTGTACACCACAATGCTTGCGTGCACTATAGCGCCGGTGTGCACCACAGCGAATGTGTACACCGCAGCAACCATGTGCAACACAGCGCCTGTGTACATCACAATGCTTGCGTGCACCGCAGCGCCTGTGCACACCACAGCGCCTGTCTACAGCACTGCATCCACGTGCAACGCAACGCTGGTGTACACCACAGCACCTGCGCGCACAGGACATGTAGAAGGAGCATGTAAGTGAGGATCCGCTGCGGACAGCTAAACACCACGCCAGTAAAGTGTTACGAATAGAATGGGACGTTCTTCCCTCCTCCCTCCTCCTCCAATTCCACCTCCATCTCCATTTGCTCCTGCTCCTGCTCCTCCTCCTCCTCCTCCTCCTCCTCACCCTCCTCCTCCTCCTCCTCCTCCTCCTCCTCCTCCTCCTCCCTCACCCTTTTTACCTGTCGTGCGGGTCGGCGCTACAGCGCACGTGCACATCTCAGCGCGCACCGCGGAATGCTCTATTCAATCAGTCCACTTGGTTCTGGGATGGCCAATTCTGCTGGGGCCTCCTGTACACATAAGGGAGGAGTTAGGATGATGAGGGAGGACTCGTTGATTCCAGCGGCGCTCATTTTTCTTAAAGGATTCCTTTCCAAATCCTACCCAAAACATTTGTTTTCTGTGGAATCCACAGGCGCTCCATTTTATCATAAGGATTCCTTCTAAAGTTCTATATGCAACAATTGTGCTCTGTTGCGCACGGTTGCTGTGGTGCACACGGGCGCCGTTGTGTACACAGGCGCTGTAATGCACGCAAGCATTGTGGTGTACACTGGTGCTGTGTTGCACACGGCTGATGTGGTGTACGCAGGCGCTGTGGTGTACACCAGCGCGGTGGTGCCCGCAGGCACTGTGGCAGACACTGGCGCTGTGTTGCACGCGGTTGCACGCGGAGCGGTGCTGTGTAGCCGTCATCGGCCCGGAAGAAAAACAGGCTCCAGCCGAGTCCGCGCGCACGACGACGATGAGCGACGAGCGACGAGCGACGAGCGACGAGGACGACGACGACTGCGGACCAGACCCCTATGCGGATTCCCATGCGGACGCCTATGTGCGGCAGTGCCTGGGGCGCACTGGGGGGGGGGAGGGGGGGGGCGTTACGTTATGTGGGGGGGGGCCGGGGCTATAGGCTATGACGCCTGTTATGCCTTAGTACACGCTCTTAGTACAACATGCGTTGTACCGTCGCGCTTCACGCTATCTCAGTGTCAAGTCTATAAGTGAACTTTCAAGGTCGTTTCACGTGAAGGGGCCGACTTCGAAGAGACCTTGCGCTACTTTCGGGCCGTGTTTTCGAAGACTGCGTGATAACTTACTGTCCGTGTTTCAAAACTTCAATTGACCGAAAAAGTTTCGGGGCTGCGACGTGGCGCTCGGGGCAACTCACGTGACTGTTTCATACGCCTCGGGACTGTGGTCGAGGCTCCCCTGCAAATGCGCGGAAAGCTCGCCCCTGCGAAGGCGGCTGGGGGGTCTGAACTTGGGACCTCAGAAAATCAGTTGGGGAGGGGGGAGCGAGCCAAATCCGCTCAAAAACGTTACCCTGGCGCCTCCCGGGGTCCATCTGGTGCAACTTTTCACCCTGGATCGGTGTTTGAGAATCCCGGGTCCCGAAAACGGTCCCATGAGACAGAAAACATTAAAAACCATCCCCGAGCCCAGAACCTCGAACCTAACCCCCTCCTTCCCGCTGGCCGGAACCAGGACTGGGCCACCTCAGAACCCCACAGCCAATTCCAGCCTGGGCTCTCCCACCCTTCCTGCCTCCTCAGAGAGCGGCGCGCCCATGCACAATACCATGCTTGGATTCCCTTTAGGCCCCGCTCCAGCGCGGTATGGTGCATAGTGTCTCGGCCCTTACTGCCCGAAGAACTGTGCAGTGTACCATTCCTGGGCCGACGACTGACGACGCCTCGGGGGACGCCAACGCGTTACGGTGCGTACCATCAGCGAAACGCTTACAGCCCCTCAAATGTAGACCCGCGAGTGGGGTCTCAAAGTGTAGACCCGCGCAAGGGGGCTCAAATGTAGACCCCGACCAAACGGACCCTGAAATGTCGACCCTCGCTAGAAATGAGCACCCTGAAATGTAGACACCGACCTGGAGGACCTTGAAATGTAGACCGCGCGCGAAGGGCGGGGGTCTACCTTTCGGGGTGTGTCGGCCGGGTCTACAGTTCATTGGGCGTTTCTTTGTTCCTGATGCCGGTCGTCCGCAGACCTCCGCCGAGGAGCTCCCCTCCCCGCCAGTACTGCTCGTTGGTGTAGTTCCCGGCGGCCTGCAGCAGGACGGCCTCGCGTGGAGGGCGGCCCGTGGCACGCGCTGGGGGGGGGGGGGGGGGCACACCCTCGCCTCGCAGAGGCCAACTCCCTGCGACGCCCTGGGTCAGCCCCTCCCCCCTCTTGGACAGCACAAGGGGCTTCAGTTAGGTCGGACATGTCCCCCTACAGGCGGACTTTGGAGGAAACATCAAAAATACTTTAACAAACGTTAGAAGTTGTCGAAAAATATTGGAAAAGTCATACCCAGGCTATTTTGTGTATTTTTGAATATCCCCCCTGTAGAGGTGCGTGTTGTCGGATGGGGGTCCCCGTTCGACCGGGGGCCTCCCCCAGGGTCCGACCACCCGCACTTATACACATGGCCAGTCCGACCCCCGCTCAGGGTATCCGTGTGTGTGTGTGCGTGTGTGTGTGTGTGTGTGTGTGTCTGTGTGTGCGTGTGTGTGCGTGTGTGTATGTGTGTGTGTGTGTGTGTGTGCGTGCGTGCGTGTGTGTGTGTGTGTGTGTGTGTGTGTGTGTGTGTGTGTGTGTGTGTGTGTGTGTGTGTGTGTGTGTGTGTGTGTGTGTGTGTGTGTGTGTGTGTGTGTGTGTGCGTGTGCGTGTGCGTGTGCGTGTGCGTGTGCGTGTGCGTGTGTGTGTGTGCGTGTGTGTGTGTGTGTGTGTGTCTGGCGTGTGTGTGTGTGTGTCTGTGTGTGTGCGTTGTTCGTTCGTCGCCCCCCTCTTTGACGGCACAGGGAGCTTCAGCTGAGGGCGAGAAGCTGGGCGCCTCCTCTCAGGGGCAATGGTAGGGAGGGATATGCCCTGGGGGGGATGCATCGACCCCACTGGCCACCCCCACCCCGCCCAGGAACGTGCGGCTTTGCTCTCGGGGACCTATCGCCGATCTTTCGATTTCAGGTCGATGTCCTCCCCCTTCGCCCCTGAGCCAGTCCCCGCTATGTATCGTTGTCCCTTGCCCCTCAGGTTCGGGGATCTCGGCGGTCGACGTGTGATCCATTGGTCCATACCATTGCTGCTGTCCCCCACTCGGCACGGCCCTGGGGACCAGAGTTGGAGTCGTGCCTCACGGAGCTGCACCCAACTTGAGGACCAGCAGGGCGTTCGATGGTGCCTGCGGCGGTTAGCTGTGCGCAATTCTGAGCTTCGTGTGCTTGGTGCACGCTTCCTGCTGCGGTGCCCAATCTGGGCGGCTTCGGAAACCCTGAACCCAACGTTTTCATCTCGTGGTGGCGAATCTTTTACTTCCGCCGCCTTCCGCCGGCCTTCCGCCGGCTGCCGCCGGCGGAAACGGCCTCGTGTTACTTCCGCGGCCCTTCCGCCGCCTTCCGGCGCGGAAGAGATGACAACTCGTCGATCCTCGAAGGCAAGACTCTTTCTGGAACGCCTCACATGATCATGGCAAAACAACTGCGCATGAGCCAATTGTGTTCCATACGTGACATGCCCCGACCCCTCTGCGCCTCGCTGTGCGATCCTCGAACCGCGAACCACCACCGCGCGGCTCGACCAGCACTTCGAGCCACGCTCTTGGGCAGAGGTATGCCGCCAGTGGCCCTGACCTTTTTTTTTTGTCGCCGCGCCGCGACTTGGGGCACGACGCGGTCGCACCAGAACGGGACGCGGAGTACAGCTCGCTGCGCACCTGTACGCCAGGAAAAAAGGGACGTGATCCCGAATGCACCTGTCAACGCGACCGTGTGTTACAGCATGAGCATATAATCAGACATCTCGATGTCGGAAGATGTGGGGCATATGCTTCGTCGATCTCTGAGTGCCCTGAGCCGGCCCAGGGCATCTTGATTCCGTGGGGCCATCGAGGGATACGACAATTCAGTGGGCACTTGCTGGCAGGCCGATGTTACAATATGGTGCGCATCTGTAGCGCAGGAAGAGCAGGATGTGGTCCCAAATGCACCTGTCAACGCTAACGTGCGTTACCCCACAGGAGCCCTTCGGTACGTGAAGCAGTGCGCTGAGGGTCGCCAAGGGCTCCAACGTCATCGGCGCAGGTTCACGAAGTAAGGCTACATGTTAAAATCCAACCAGGAAGCTGGGATTTTAGACTGAAAAAATCGAGGGACACGTTGGTCGTCGGTCTCGGAGCTCCCTGAGGTGTCCCAAGGTTCCTTGGGCCCTGCAGACCATAGGGGGATAAGAAACTTCCGTGGCGCACCTACTGGCAAGCCAATGTTTTATTTGCCGTGCCTACTGCACACGTTGCTGAATTCCCGCTGCGGAACACCGGGGGGGGGCACCTACCATATACAAACGTGGGAGATCTCTTTTCTTGCTGTTGGAGCAAGGCTGGCAGGCTGAGATGCTGCACCAGATCCTCGGGGCTCTGCGCGCGGGCGAAGGCCACGGCGGGCGACTGCAAGTGGAAGCTGCTGCACACCTCCCGCCAGCGCCCGCTCGCTGCTGCGCTGTGGAGGACCAGGACGTCCAGCGCAGACGCGAAGTTCACGCACGCTCAATCCGCCCAGCCCATCTTTCGGTGGTACTTCTTGCACGGCACATGTGGACTATACGAAAGCCGGGTGCTGAGACCGCACTTATCCAGGAACACCAGGAGGTCTCTCCTCGCGCAGACTCATTGCAGGTGCCTGACCATGACACTTGTGCGCTTGTCCTCGCCACGCAAGATAGATTGCTTCTAGATTGATCTCAAACTTCTGGAGAGCCTTATTGGTGAGTAACCATCATCAGCATGAGGTGTAACGGGGGCGCAGATCTGAGTATCCCCCAACGCTGCTAACTCCTCCTTCATCGTCTCAGTGACCCCCAACACCTCCTTCAACTCGCGCTCAGCAATCAAAAGGTCCTAAATGGCCTGCAAGGGAGCCTGCTCCTGGATAGAACTGGTAGTTGCGAATTAATCCATCGTCTGCTTCGCAAAATCTGCATGCGCTGCCTGTAAGTCCTTGATTTTTTCCAGATTGCAACATCGGGCCCTGGATTCCCGATATCTGGTGGTTGATCTCTGGGTCCCCCGATCCAACTGCTGGGTGAGAGATTCAACGCTGCACGAGAGAGGCTGCAGGCACGCTGGAGCCGGCCGTGCTGGTGCCTGGGGCGGCGGGCTCTCCCCGCTCTCCCCAGAGGAAGTCGGAGCAGGAGCCCGCCCGGGCCACGGCAAGGCCTGGCGCATCGCCTCAATGTCGGTGAGGGAAAAGAAGGACACGGGAACCGAGAGGAGCGGCCGCCAATGACCAGGGGGGCGCCCGCCCTCGGTGCCTGGCCACCGGGCGCCCTGAGAGAGGTTGGGCAGTTAAGGAGCAGGCCGCTTGAGCCAAAATGGCTACGGAAGAGGAGGGGGAGGAGGACGAGGAGGAGGAGGACGAGGAGGAGGAGGAGAAGGAGGAGAAATGAGAGGGGGAGGATAAAGAGGAGGAGGAGGAGAAAGAGGAGGAGGAGAAAGAGGAGGAGGAGAGGAGGAGGAGGAGGAAGAGGAGGAGGAGGAGGATGAGGAAGAGGGGGAGGAGGAGGAGGAGGAGGAGAAAGAGGAGGAGGAGGAGAAAGAGGAGGAGGAGGAGGAGAAAGAGAGGAGAAAGAGGAGGTGGAGGAGGAGGAGAAAGAGGAGGAGGAGGAGGAGGATATCGAGGAGAAGCAGGATGAGGGAGGAGGGAGGAGGGAGGAGGAGGGAGGGGAGGAGGGAGGGAGGGAGGGAGGATGAGGAGGGAGGAGGAGGGAGGAGGAGGAGGAGGAGGAGGAAGAAGAAGAAGAAACATAATAATAATAATAATAATAATAATAATAATAATAATAAAATAATAATAATAATAATAATAATAATAATAATAATAAGAAGAAGAAGAAGAAGAAGAGGAGCAGCATGAGGAGGAGGAGGGGGAGGAGGAGGAGGAAGAGGAGGAGGGAGGAGAGAGGAGGGAGAAGGGAGGAGGGACGAGGGAGGAAGGAGGAGGGAGGGAGGAGGGAGGAGGACGACGCCGAGAACAAAGAGGAGGGAGCAAGGAGGAGGGAGGGAGCCGTGTGTTCCTGCTAGCCACATCGGGGGACCTCGCGCAAAAAAACATTGTGCTCTGTCGCGCTTCGCCGCGCCCCGCCAGAAAAACGCTGCCGAGGGCCCTCGAGCGGGGATCATCGGCACGCGGCACGCCCGAGCTCCGCCACCGCCGCGCTCCGACGTGGGCGAGCGAGAACTCCCGGGATATCCAACGTCTTGGAACAAAAACAAGACGGATTTGTTTTACAAATATCGGCCTCTGGAGGCTCTCGCCAAGCCGGGGCCGTGAAACGACGAGTCGGGGCGGGAAAAACGCGCCTCATGAAATGGGCCGAGACTCCAAGGCGGGAAATCTGGTACACGACGGGATCGCTCGAACGCGAGGACCTTTCTAGAGCGCGCCAAACGTGGAGGAGGAGAGAACGGAACGGCGTAAACATAAGCTTCTGACGCTCCGCGCGGAATTTTTGGATTTGCGCTTGACCCTCCTGGAGGCGCCGGAAGCGCCGCCCTAGGCGCGCTCCGCGAGCCAGGGAGGGGGGGGGGGCAGCGCAGATCCAACGAATCCGCGCGGACCGTCGGAAGTTTACATGTATGCCTCTTTTATTCTTCGCATATGTGTCGGGGCAGGCTTTCTCAGAAGGCTCGGAAGTTGCCTGGCCTTCTGAGAAGTTTTCTGGCCCCTCCCCGAAGACACATAACACTTCTCAGAAGGCGCGAGGGCTTCTGAGAAGTCTCGCCGCCTTCTGAGAAGGCCTTCTCCTTCTCGCATCCCCCCCCCACCACTCTCCCGCCCACCGCCGAATGTGCGCGCGAGGCCCAAGGCCACAGCTGACGACTCTACCTATGGGGGTTTCGGGCGCCGCCGCGCGCCCGCTCGCGCCTCCTGCGAGGGGAGGCGCTGCCGCGTCCGATGAAGTCCAGAGCGGCTGGACGACGTGAGCACGCCGCTGGCTCAGGAGGAAGGAACAACTGCACAGATGAGGCGCGCAAAGACGTACTAGTACTACAGGTCTTCCTCGGAGGCCCCCGCCCGACCCGAACATGCAGTATGACTATATTGCAGTACATCGCTTCCCGAGCGGTGTGGCCAGAATGCGCCCGCCACGGAGCTTACACCACAAGATTTCTTGGCGAGAGCGTCGCCCCTGGGGGAGCGACGCACACATTGTATTCGTACGTTTGGGTAGTGCCGAACATGAGCCGTCGGAACTTCGATGATCCTCAGAACGTGTGCCAGCACCAACGTATGCTTGTCCACCGAAGCCCTTCAATACGACACCAGCGGTCTAAGAAGAATCGACACGAGCAGCGAGCTATCGGCGGAGCCAAACGGGGCAATACACACAATGGGGTAACAGACATTCTGAGGATCATCGACAGCTCTGCACAGAGTGCTTGGATTTACGCTGGGGGCCCCTCCCTGGCGCGCAAAGCGCGCCAGGGGCTGCGACAGAGGCACCGCCAGGAAGGCCCAGCGCATATGCAAGAAATCCGCGCGGAGCTCCGAACGTTTTTTTATGCATGTTCGAAATGTGGTACACGACGGGATCGCTGCAACCAAACTGGTTTAAGATGAATACCACATGAGCCAAACTGGCTACGGGAAAAAATCGGAGCGCCAATGACGCCCTGCCTGCTGGCAAGCCCAAGGCGTGCACATCGCGGCCAGCTTCGACTGGGGGCGATATCCCCCCCTCTCCCCTCCTTGTGGGCTCAGGCGGAGGAGGGCAAGGGCAAGGCAGTAGGAAGTCAGACATCATGGCTACGACGGCACTCGCCCTCTGCGTAGCAGACGGGCCGTTCTGGAAGCCCCGAATCACACACAAATGTCGCCTCTTGGGTGTGCATCTTTTCCTTCAGCCGGCTACTGCCGGCCTTCCGCTGGCGGATCCGACCCCGCTTTATTGCCGCGGGCTTCCGCCAACCTTCTGCCGCCTTCCGCCGAGGAAGGAACACTAACCCATTCAGTCTCCGAAGGCAAGGACCTTTCTGGAGCCCGCCATGTGCGTGCGCGAGGCCGCTACCCTCCCCCCCCGCGTTCGGCCGTTTCTCCGTGTTGCCCCCTCCTCAGTTCGCTACAACGGCCCCCCCGTCCAGTTGGCCCTCCGCCAGCGCAGTTACTCTGCCTAGCCGCCGAAGCAAAAGTGTGCGCGAGGCCCCGAGCCACAACTGACGCTGCAAACGTATGATGACGTCCAGCACGACTGGACAACGTGCGCAGGCCGCTGGTATGCGCCGTGCCCAAGGATCCAACTTACACGAATCGAGTGTCCACAGCAGGAAGAGGAAGGGGATTCATTGTTTGAGAGGACGAGGGTGGGGGAGGAAGAAAACGGAGGAAGAGAATAATGAGGGCAGCCGGGAGAAACAGCCTTGCAAGCCAGGACCTGCGCAAGGAGCAACAGGGATATGCACTGCCATCATCGCGATGAACCAGGGAGGGTCCTCCCGCTGAGGTTGGTCCCCCTGTTCTGCGGCGTCTTGCCCTAGTCTTCGCCGATCCCCAGCTCGGGGTGGCAAGGCTCGCTGGTGGTGGGGTCGCTTCTCCTCTCTCTGAACGCGTCTTGACCATTCGATCGAAGAGCGGCGCGCCCGCGAGTTGACCAGGAAGAGGGACTCGTAGTTCGTGCTCGCCCTTCCGTAGAGTGCGCCGACCTTGGGAACATGTACGGCGCACGGCTGAGACTCGCGGTGTCTGCAAGCCCATGCGGCCACAACTTGTTTGGACAAGGTCTGCATGCGTCCGTCCATGGGCATTCTCTCAGCATTCCTCTTGCATCTGGGCGCAACTCAGGCCCCAAAGGGGCTTCGTGCCTTGTCCGAGGATCCTGTTGGCACTTTTTGTTGAGCGCAGGGGGCGAGAGAGATGCTGGCCGGCGAGGAGCGATCCTGAGGAGACTCGGCAGAAATGCAGATAGATCCACACGGGACGACCCAGAAGGAAACTCGGACCAACCGGGGCGGATTGCAGAGGACACCCGAGGGGCGTAGGCCTCCTCCGAGGGCAGCCCGTGCCCCAAACACCAAAGAGGGCATGACACGAGATGCGGTGCACCCGACACACATGCACGCCTGGTAGTGCAGGGCCGACCTGACAGTCAGGCCCGACTGCAGAAAAACCTGCCACGGGGAAACCGATTGATTGACAAGACTTCGGGCTGCGCGCAGCCCCCCGGGCGGTCAGCAGGCCCCCCGGGTAGTCCTGGCTGGTTTCAGCAGGCCCGCGGAGTGGTCCGGGGCGGCTTCGGCGCCTGGGCGTTGAGACCGCCCTGGACTAGTCGGGGGGCCTGCTGAGACCAGCCGGGACTGCCTGGGGGAGCTGTCCGTGCGCAACCCGAAGCCTGACCACTCCTCCTCCTCCTCCTCCTCCTCCTTCTTTTTCTCCTTCTCCTTCCTCCTGGATTGTCCTCGCTCCTGGTCCCTTCGCCTCCTCGATCCTCCTCCTCCTTCTCCTCACCGATCCTCCTCCTCCTCATCGATCCTCCTCGACCGATGGGACTGGGAGGTGCACACAATGCCAAATATAGCAATACACAAATAACGACGGCCTCTGTTTTAAGCCCTTTTGGGCTGCCAATGGACCGCTCTCGGACTCCCGGGAATAACAACTGAGACGAGCCGCCTCCGACGAGCAGCTCCAGAAGAGCCGTGGGGTCCGAGCCTTGAGCACACGCACGACGTCTGACGTTTGGGCTGGAAAGATCAGTCTGCACCGAATCGGGAAAACGGATCGAATCGGAGTGTGCGTCGGATCGGGCCGCACCTGCACGGAGCCAGGGTCGAATGGGATCGGCTGCGTCAGGATGCACAACATCACCATGCAGCAAAGACTGGGGCACATCGGATCGCCGAATACCGAAATCGAAACGGATCGGGCCATCCCGAATCGATCTTGCATCGGATCGATCGGATCGAAATATACCCTGCACTCTTGGGGCTGCAAAAGAAGACCACGAAGTTGACACTCCCCATGTTGTCCGATTCTTCTCGGACTTCCCAGATCGGACTATGCCCATGGAGTGACTCTGAGACAGTTCGGCCCGTAAGGGTCAACTAATCGAGTGAATGGCTCCCTCGCCCGATGGCACCGATCTAGAGTCTAGAGACCATAAATGGCTGAAGCTATCTTGCTGTAATGCTTAGAACGACGTCACGTCACGTCACGGCCTAAGCTGAGGCAGCCCATGAACACGCGTTAGGGATTCGAGCGAGGGCCACTTACTGTACCGATACCGCTGCTCCCCAAACTTTGCCGTGGCGACGCCCCAAGGAGGCCCCCGAGAGGCGGCGAAACAGAGGGACACGCATCGGTACCGGCATGGTTCTCTCCTCCGAGGCGCGTGCTCGGAATCGCAGCGTTGGCGGCATTCGGTCTATCTCGGCCTCCATCTGTCGCCGCGCAATTTCACCTCGACGAGCCCAAGTGGACGACGCCGATACCACGGCATACCCACAGCAAATCCTGCGCCCCGCGCCCAAGCAGACGCAACTGGCACCGCGGCAAACCCCACGGCAAACCCTGCATCCATCCGAGGCGGCGCTTGCCCTGGTTGCCGAGGCGCCCTCCCAAAGACGAAAGGCAGAGCGTCGAAACAAACAGCGCGGCGACATATTGAACGTCGGCGGGGGGCGCTTGCACGGGTGGCGCGGGCGCGGCGCTGACTGCAATGGAAGGGCGCTGGCCTAATAGATCCAGCATGCGGTGCTCAGAGTTAGTGAATTGCGGCCCAGACTCAAACCTGCAATGCCCTGGACACATCGGATCGCTGTTTGCAACCCTCGGCATCTGGAAGACGTGTTGTCGGCCCGGGCCCATCAGTAAACAACTCGGGAGGAAGAGCTGGTACCTGAGAGGGTGTCGAGGTGCCTGGGGGCCACGTGCTGTAAAAGCATGACGTCGGATGCCTGAGACGGGCCATCTCCACGTGCACACTAAGCCCGCCTCCTGCGGACTCACATCTAACGTGGCGCAGATGCCCGCACTGCTTGATCATGCCACGGGCTTCTACCGTCAAAGCGACTGTCCGCACGACTTCAACTTGCCCTGTCTTCACGTCTAGGCTGCACATCCTACTTCGAACGCGGGACTTACATGTTGGTGTATACGAGTACTTGGTAAGGCAATGAGCGGACCTCTCAGACAGAGCCAAGCCACTGCACTAGAATAACCATTAGTCTGACCAGGGCTTGTAGTCACAACGCTTCACAGAGCGCCAAACGATATCCCGCTTCATCGCGCCAGACCCCCCATGGAGCGTCAGGCTGCAACTTTGGGGATCAGCCCTTCCATGTCGGCTACCAACTCGTCGCCTTCGTCTTTCTTGGGGATCGATATCTCGTGCTTAGCTATTGACGTTCCGTGGCTTCCGGGCTGGTGCTCGTTTTGCAAGCAGCAGTACAACAGTATAGCCTCTTAACTCTCAATGATGCGCGCTTCCACACTTATTTCCGAACCAAGACGGGGAGAGAGAGAGCGAGAGAGAGGCCATCAAAATGGAAGCGAGAGAGAGAGAGAGAATTCTAAAGAGTGGAAGAGAGAAACAGAGAGAGAGGGAGAGAACGAGAGAGCGAGAGAGAAAGAGACAGAGAGAAAGAGACAGAGAGAGATAGTGAAAAATAATGACAGAGCGACCAGGGGGATATAGCGCCCGAAACAGCAATCAATGAAGAGCTCATGAGAATTACCGACTGGAACAACTGTTCGCGTGAAATATCGCTACATGTTACATGCAACAGGCCTCTGAGTGGTTCACTCTATGGGAGTTCACAAGTACGATGTCCAGCGCTGTGCCGATCTTGTGTAGATCTCTGTTTCATTATTACTTCAGGTTGTCCATCCTTGCTACAACATTGATTCAGTATTGTTTCAGTACTGTTCCAACAATCCTTCAGTCTAGTTTCAATATTGCTTCGATCTTGTTTCAGTCTTGTGTGGGTCTCCGAGCCGACACGAACACCAACACAAGACTGAAACTAGACTGAAACTGCCCCCGATATAGGCCCCCCCCCCGCCGCCTCCCCGCAGACCCCCGGGGCGCAATTGTGGCAGGACCCCAAAGTGGGCTCCGCGCTCCCACCAGCAGAGCCCCACGACTTGTACGACCTCTCGACACTTCATGCGCCTCCTTTCCATCTCCCTCCCTGGCTGAACCCCGCAAGAGTCGCGGCGTCACACATAACTTTCCTATGTCGAGCGGAGAGGTCTCAACCTTCTTCGCCGAGGGCCAACCAGCTGCGTACGCCAAGAGCTGGGACCCAAACAGAAATTGGGCGAACTTCTGAAACAGAGGAAGAAACCTTCCAAGAAGCCTCCCCCCCTGCCCCCACCCCCCTCTGCGCGTGTCTGGCCAACGTTCCCGCTCAGGGGACCCTGAAGCTTCCAGGCCGGAGGAGCGCCAGAGCCTGGAGAGAAAACAGGACAGCAACGCAGGCGGAGGCGCTGCATGGGGCTGGGTGACTCCGTCTTGGTCCAGCTTGTACTGGAAGGCCACGCTCACGTTCACGGACAGTCCCTTCCCAGGGGCATCTCTGGCGAGCAGGAGGAGGAGCGGGAGGAGAGCGACCCAGAAATCGGGCGTCTCGACAACATCGGGACGAAACTTGTTCATAGTGTTTGGCCTCTCGGGGCTCTTACAGGGCCTCGGGACCGTCAGAAAGTGACTCGGATGAAAAACCAGACGGGTCCCTGAGAAGTGGTCGAGAGGTCGGGGGCTCGCGTCTCGAGAAATAGAAACCCTGGATGCCTGGGGAGGACGGGGAGGAGGGCCCGTCTGGACGTGCACCAGAGAACCAGCGCACACACGAACGGCATGTCCGACATGCGACCGCTGTGGTCTTGAAGTTCTAACCCCGCCACCCTGTGGGAAGCAGGCAAAGCAATAATTTGCGGGGGGGGGGCAGGCGCAACAGGAGGCGGATAGGTGGCGGGAGCAGGCGCAACCATACATAACTCACCGAGGCAAGCTTGAAACCAATGAGTGCACGTGAAAATGCATGCAACCAATACTGGGCGACCCAATTAGCGGGCCACTACAAATTTGAGTTTGCCTGGCCAAGTCGAAACGAGGACACCACGGATACTGCCAGGTGCGCTTACATCCTTTACGTGAGTGCGCCCATATACGCGCGAACGCCCCCGCACAACAAAATCAAAGATCGGCGGCGCACTTGGGTGGGGAAGTGAAAGGGAGAAGGCCTTCTCTTGTGGCGGCGAGGCTTCTCAGAAGCCCCCCAGCCTTCTGAGAAGTTCTCTGTGCCTTCGGGGAAGGCGTTGGGAACTCCTCAGACCGAGGGCTGCCGAGCCTTCTGAGAAGGCCCGCCACTTCCCACTTCCTCCCCGCGCCCGCCGCCGAAAGGAAGCATTGCATATAACACAGCATGCGCTTGCTTAGTGCAGCTCGGCATCGCTTGCACACCCGCCTCGCGGCCCTCCTCCGGGGCGAACTTCCACAGAGTGCCCTCGGCACTCGGCACACAACAAAAATGCCTGCTCGCGCGGCACTGGAAAGAGCGGGCCTGCCCGCGGATCCACACACATACACACACACCTCGAGGATCCCCCAACAGAGCCCATCCTTCGAGTAGGAGATCGACTACATAATTGATGTACCCCAACATTGATTTGTTCGTCGAATCCAGGACAACTGCGTGCACTGCTCCGTAGATCTACAGAACAGGTTACGTATTGTTGTTGTAGGTTCAGCGAAAAACACTTCTGTGGCAAATCGATTCTGTAGTCGATCCCCCACGTACTCGAATCCTGCGGTCTCCGTTGGCCAGACCTTTGAAACCGATCGGGCCATGGTCTCGAGGGCGCTCTCAAGTGCCCTAGCCCAGACATCGGGCGATATTGAATCCGCGCCGCCATAGTTCCAGGCCGCATCCCAAGGGGCAATCTTTCGTGCTGGATTCGTTGTTGATGGCCCTAGGGCCCGAGTAGCCCCCGGAGGCCGAAGTGGGAGAAAAGCACAGCAATGAAACACACGAGTCGTCAGAGGTCTGGGAATACCTCGATCCTTGATCAACGACGACGACAACGGCGGCTCCCCCCGCACGGGTCCGCGCTGGTGCGCGTGCTCAGGGGCGGCGCGGTGGCCGTCCCGCTGGCCGAGAACTCGAGGTTCTGGACCGTCGCCTGACCCCCCGGGCTTTGCCGAAGGGGGGTAGGCCTGAGCTGCATCGAACCACGACATCGGATCGGGTCGGGAACGGATCGGATCGCCAGCGGATCGCCCCGGGCCGGATCGAGATCGGATCGCCGCGCCGAGGCTCCGGCCGGTGCCGACCGATGCGTCCAAGCGGAGGGCGTCCAGGGTGGGGGTTCGCAAATCGTGGCCCGAGGCACGTGCGCAGACGAAGGGGGGAACGCGGGACGTTTCGAAGAAAGATGGGGGGGCCATGAAGTAGGGGGAAATGTCATGGCCCTGGCCACCCCTATCGTCACGCCCCTCTTGGCCACGAAAGGCCCCTGCGACAAGCCGTGCCCTGCAAACTGATGGCGTGTCGCTCCGCTTCGTCGGGCGGGAGGCTGGGAGGAGCTCTCGGAAAGCTCATGCTCGGGGACTGGGGCGTGCCTAGTGTGTCGCGCCGCAGCGTGGCGGGCCAGAACCAGCGGCGCGACAAGCTACGAAAACGTGGGGTCAACACAGGGTTCTCCTCCGAGACCATTCGGCGTCCGAGCCAGCTCGGCCCCCGAACGGGCGCAATTCCGATACCGCCGTGAGAACTGAGCCCGTTCGGCCGCCGAGTGGGCTCGGTTCGGGGCCTATTCGGCAGTCGAGCGGGCTCGGACACCGAACGGAATCGAAGGGACCGAACTCTAGGGCAGGGGATGTCACAAGGGGGGGGTATGGGGAGCATGGGCCTTGGATCCTCCTTTCCAGGGTCCAGGATGGAGGTTCGGACCCACCGTCGATGATCCAGGCTAGGACCAAGGATCAAGCTGACGATCGAGGACGACTGATTCAGGGTCGAAGGAACATTGTTTCTGTTGTGTTCGGCCCGGACGCCTCCGTGGCGACTGATTCAAGGATCGAATGTCGCAAATTCGAAATGGTTTCGGGATACCTTCCATGTGTCGGCCCGAATTGGGGCCTCTAGATACCTGCAGGGACCTCCAGAGACCCCTGGCTACTTCCTGGAACCTCCTCCGCCTAGAGGGGCGCTATCCTGAATCAAGGGGCGCCGCGTGAGCCACCGTCCGGAAACCACGAGTAGCATAGGGAGCACTAAAAACTTTCGGGGCTCCGCGCGGGTTTCTTGGATCTGCGCTGGGCACCCCTGACGACGCCTCCGGCGCCGTCCCTGGCGAGCTCCGAGCGCCATGAATGGGCCTGCGCCGATCCAAAAAATCCGCGCTGAGCTCCAAACATGTACGTTCATACAATGTTCTTCTTCTTCTTCTTATTCTTCTTCTTCTACTGAATCAGACAATGTGTGTCCTTCGTTTGGGTATCCGGGTGGTGCTGCTGGGCCTCGGGAAGACACATTGATCCCCAGGGAGGGGTAGGGTGGAATGGCCTGGGGGCCCCCCACCCACATAGAACAAACTAGGACATCGGATGTCTGGGGTCAGGAACTGACCATCAAGCTAACCCAATGCAGTGCTAGTGCCAGCTCTGAACCCCAATGCAAGCATACGTAACAACTATATATATATATACACATGTACACCACAATATATACATACACATATACATATATGTAGATAGGAAGAGGGAGATAGAGAGAGACGGAGAGAGAGAGAGAGAGAGGGAGACAGAGAGAGAGAGAAAGAGAAGCATGGAGGGAGAGGAGAGGAGAAGAGGGCGGGAAAGAGTGGGCAAAGCAGCAGGGCAAGGGCTGGATGAAGAGGCATAGGCGGAGGCAAAGGGTGGGGGGGGCAGTGGCCCGGGAGGAAACCCGGCCCCCATCCTCAGACACACGTGCGCATATCCAAGCAGCGCCTGAAACCCGTGTAAACACAAGCGTTCGGATGTCTGCGCGGACTTCTTAGATCGGCGCTGGACCCCTCTACCTGCCGCGCGGAGGGTTGAGCATGACGGACAGTGGCTGACCCCAGGCATCCGATGTCCTAGGTTGTTGCATGCGGGGGCCCCCAGTCCATTCCATCCGACCCCTCCCCAAGGATCAATCTATCTTCCAAGATCTTGTTGTCCGGGTGCCTCCCGAGGCCCGACAGCGCCAACTGGATGCCGAACACGGCGAAAAGCATTGTGGCTCTATCCGGTGAAGAAAACTGCGTGAACATACGTTTCGGAGCTTCGCGCAGATTTCTTGGATCGGCGCTGGCCCCCCCGGCGCGCTCCGCGCGCCAGGAGGCCCAGCGCAGATCGAAGAAATCCACGCGGACCGCCGACAACTTGTCTATGCAACTGTTTCTTCTTCGAGTGGGGGAGAGCTAGATTTTACCCGCGGCGCCAGATATGTTCCATGGTCCAGGAACTCGCGGGTGGGCGTTGAGGCGCCCGGGGAACTTCCAGGTGTCGCAGCCCGGAATGGCACTCTGAATTTACCAGGAAGGGAGAGGGAATGAAAGGGGGGAAGGGGGGGGGGAAGGGGAAGGGGGAACGGGGGGTAGGGGTGACGGAGAAGATCATGGCCAGAAAGGGCGGGGGAGAGAATGCGAGGCAGATGGGGGAGGGGGGGGCGGACGGCGAAAAGGCGCAGGGGTGGGGGAGGAAGGTCTTTCCGCGCAAAATCGATGTGGCTGTTCTGTCTTCTGGGCCCTCCCGGAGCATGGCTTCTATTCCTTCCACAACTTTCCTTTGGTCTTCATCATCCTCGTCATCATGTTCCTTCTCTACCTCCTCTTCCTCGCCCTCATTTTCATCCTCCCCCTCCCCCTCCCGATCCCCCTCCTCATCCTCCCCTTCCTCCCTGCCATGCGTTCTCTCAGTTGCCCACCCTTCTTCCTCTTCCTCTTCCTCCTCTTCCCCCTCCTCTTCCTCCACCACCTCCTCTTACGACCACGACTACTGAACACTTTGCTACTACGGCAATAACAACATCTACTACGA
>CAUYUJ010003370.1:82872-230372 GCA_963575745.1 Prorocentrum cordatum
CTCCTGCTCCTCTCCTTCCTGTCCCTCTCCTCCTCCCCTGAGCGGCGAAATCGTCTGCCCGCGCGCCCGAGCACTTCCCTCCTCCTCGTCTTGCTCCGCTTGGTCCTGCCTGGCGGCGGGCGCGGATGCGACGGCTGCGGCTGTGGCTGTGCGGTCTGGCCCCGCTCGCTGGCGGCGGCGGCGGGCCTGGCCGTCCTGGCCCTGGGCATCTCTCTTTCCAGGGGCATGAAGCGCGATGACACTGGCCTGTTAATGACGTTGTGCGGCTGCGAGGAATCTCACATGTTGATCGCGTTCTCGGAAGCTCCCATATCAAGTCCACGGATTCTTCCAAAGCGATGGCCTCGGCAGTAAAGGAAGATATTGGTGTCATGGGCATCTTCCTGCACCAGTGGATCCTGCAGGGCGAGCTCCCAGCGGCGGCGGCGGCGGTGCCCAAGCGCGAAGAGGTGCCGAGGAGCGCGGCGGAGGAAGCGGGCTGGGTGTGGCAGCGAGCTCCTTGCCCTTTGCTGAGCCATGCCGTGCCCACGGCCGAGGACGAGGGCGTCGTCAAGGAGGCGGGCAACGAGTGCCACACCGAGCCGAAACGGAGGAGCTCCAGCTGGTGCAGCTGGCACGAGGCGCGCAACACTTGCAGGGCCACGGACAGGCGGCAAGGGCCTTGGCCCCTAGGGGTCGAAGTGGTGGCTTGCGGCGGAGGGGGGCATCGGCAGCTCCGCAGGAAGACGCCTTGGCAAGGGGCTGCGACAGGAGCGGCGGCGAAAGCGAAGGCGGAGGCATCGGCGGACGAGGCATCGGCAGCTCCGCAGGAAGGCGCCTTGGCAGGGGGCTGCGACAGGGGCGGCGGCGGAAGATGAGGCGGAGGAGCTCAGCGTTCGAATAGGGGCTCGACTACAGAATTGATTCACCCGAACCTAAAAAAGCAGGACTTACAATGCCCGTTGAGCTACGAAGATTCAGCGCGTTCTTCATGGATCCGACGAGCACATCAAGTCTGGTGTGAACCAATTATGTAGTCCATCCCTTACTCGAAGCGTCGACGCGATTCTCAGCGAGAGCATCGCGAGGGACGAGCGCGAGCGGGAGCCGTTGGCGGCAGCGACAACGCCGCCGGTGCAGCCGCTCGGGCAGCGTAAGGTGCTCAGGAGGCCGCGGTGGAAGCGCCCCAGGGGGCGGCGCCACACTCTGCCGAGCTGGAGACGCTAGACGAGGCCATCGTGGAAGCCGCGTCGAAGGAGCCCGAGCGGAATGGGTGTGTGCTGAGGAGGCCGCGGTGGAAGAGGCGCCCCAGGAGGCGGCGCCATCCTCGGCCGAGCTGGAGACGCGAGCCAAGGCCATCGTGGAAGCCGACTCGAACTGGCCCGAGCGGAATGAGACCGCGAAAAAGGTGAAGGAGTCAAGGAGGAGCTGCTCAAGGTCATCTCGGAAGCTTTCCCAGTCGCTTTTCTGGCCCATAGGGGCCTGCTTGCTGGAACCACAGGGGTTCAGCCCCAGGAAGGGCTTGGGGGTGCCGCTGGGCCTCCAGAAAATCCTGGAGACCTCCGGAGGCCTCCTCACACTGCCACTGCCTCTCATCCTCCTGGTCCCTCCCACCCGTCCTCCCCTTCCACTTCGTTGGTGCGGCCCCCTTGGGCGCGAAAGAACATCCCCCACCTCCCTCCGCCTCCTCTTGCCCCTTCTCGACCCTATCCTCCCAATGGGTCGTTCGAGCGCGATGGGGAGAACAAACAGATACCGAGAACACTGCTCCCTGGGCCATTCGGGGGGCGCGATCTGGCCAGTATCCCGAAGCGCATCCAGCCGTGAAGACTGGGGTCCCACAAGGGGCCCCAAGAAGCAAGCACGAGAGGAGGGCATGCATCGGTATCGACATGGCCGACTCCGGAAGCCCCGAACCGTAACGTGTTGACGTCTCGCTGGCCTCCCGCCGGCTGCCGCCAACCCCGCCGCCAGTTTACTCCAACCGGCTTCCGCCGAGGGCAAGACGCGCCATGGCGAGGGCCTTCCTGGAACGCGCCACGTAATTCCCAGACGTCCGACGTCGCGCTTCTTTCGAAACCTAGCTCCCAAAAACATCTGAACATCTTTGCGGGCCTCTGGTGTCCAGCAAGGGCCCCCAGAGGCCGAAACTTGCCCCAAGCCGTCTGTCATGATTTGTTTCGCGACGCGAAGATGCCAGGTTCCTCCACGGACCAATACGGCGCAATCACATCGACAATGTTTGAAAATAACTCACGGAAACTTTCAGCCGTCCCGTCGGCGCCAAATGGACCGTCCAATCACGCCTAATAGCGCGCACAGCGGGCATCTCCCTGGCTCACAGTGGGCGCTACTGGGAGCCATGTGGGCGCTAGTGGGCGCTAGAGCCTGTTTTTTAATTTTCCGGGATAGCGGCCGGCGTTGGTCAAGCCCTCCCCCCCCCAGATGACGTTACGTTCCGCGCCAGCGGCGTCTAGGAATGCCTAGGCATGACCGAAGCCAAGACGGAGCATCATGTAGGTGGCGATTTGCATTACAGCGCCTGTGTACACCTCAGTGTTCGCGTGCACCACAGCGCGCGTGTCCACCACAGCGCCTGTGTACACCGCAACAGCAGTGCGCAACGCAGCGCTTGTGTTCACCACAGTGCTCGCGTGCACCACAGCGCGCGTGTACACCACGGCGAATGTGTACACCGCAGCAACCATGTGCAACACAGCGCCTGTGCACACCAGTGCTCGCGTGCACGCAGCGCCTCTGCACACCACGGCGCCTGTGTACACCACAGCATCCGCGAGCAACGCAGTGCTGGTCTACACCACAGCGCCTGCGTGGACAAGACAGGTAGAAGGACAGCTAAACACCACGCCGGCAATGTGCCGGTAATCGAATGCGATGTTCGTCCCTCCTCCCTCCTCCTCCTCCTCCTCCTCCTCCTCCTTCTCCTCCTCCTCCTTTTCCTCTTCCTGCTCCTCCTCACTCACCCTTCCCCCAGTCGTGTTGGTCGGCGCTGCAGCGCACGTGCGCATCTCAGCGTACACCGCGGAATGGTCATTTGAGTCAACGCAGTTGGTTCTCGGACGGCCAAATCTGCCGGAGCCTTCCAGTCGCACATAGGAGGAGTTAGGGCGATGCGGGAGAACTCGGGAGGACTCGTAGATTCCACCAGCGCTCCTTTTTCCATGACAAATCCTTTCCAAACCCTATATCGAAAAATCTTTTCTGTGGAATCCACAGGTGCTACATTTTGTCATAAGGATTCCTTCTAAACTCCGATATGCAACAAAAGGTGCTCTGTTGCGCACGGTTGCTGTGGTGCACACTGGCGCCGTGGTGTACACAGGCGCTGTGGTGCACGCAGGCAGTTCACAGGTGCTGCGTTGCGCACGGCTGATGTGGTGTAGGCAGGCGCTGCTGTGTACACCAGCGCTGTGGTGCACGCAGGCACTGTGGCACGCACACTGGTGCTGCGTTGCACACGGCTGCTGTGGTGTACATAGTCGGCGTGGTGTACACAGGCGCTGCGGTGCAGATCAACACCTACCTGATGCTGCTACCCGTCGTCGTTCAATCCTAAGCATTCCCAGACGCCGCCGGCGCGAAACGTGACGTCATCGGCCCCCCCGCCCCCCCCCGATGGCGGCTGTCATCGGCCCGGAACGATAATAATTATGACGATCGAAAAAATAAAAAATATCAATAACAACACAACATACTATTATTACTAATACTATAATTTAAGATGAAGAAGAATTGCGCGCTGTTGAACGCTATTGTGCGCCGGAGCGCGCGCTGCTGAGCGCTAGTCTCCGATACAGATGCAACGCAAGACGAGCGGAAGCTTCCGTGACTTACGATCTAAGCCATAGACTCGGCGTCGTCGTCGCCGTGCCCCACCGTGAAAGCCGCAGCGCCCCGCGCGAGTCTGAGGCGGCCGCCCCTACGCGCCCGCCCAGCCCACCGGGAAGGCGTAGAAGGTGTTCACAGGACCTGGCCCCCTCGACGGCGGTATCCCCAGACCTGAAGATGCCTTCCCAGACATGCGCTCGCGCCGAGAAAAAAACACGACGCGGGGGGTTTTGGAGGCTCTCCGGCCTGTGGGGGCCCTCGGTGGGCCCAAGAACCGTAACAGAAACGACTCGGGTTAAAAAACTGGCCTTGGGGAGCGGGTCGGACTTGTGGGAACCCCGCATTGAAAAAACAAGACATCGCATGGCTGGGTCAGAGACTCAAAAAATATAGAGCCTGATTGTTTTTTCTACGTTTGGCCTCTGGAGGCTGGCTTCGACCCTGGGGTTGTCAAAAGAGTGTTCCGGACGGAAAGCTGGCCCAAAGGAAACGGTCGAGAGGTCCAGGGCCCTGAGACTCGAAACAATCGAGTCGTCGGAAGTGCGGGTCCGACGACATGGTTGTCGTCAGCCTCGGCGTTTCTCCTTCACCTTCGGCCTCTCGGGGCCGCATTCTTGCCCTGGGGCCATCGAGAAGGGATCCTGGATGAAAAACGAACTCCGGGGACAGGGCGGGGGCTCTGAGGGCGCGGGCGAAGACATGAGATATCGTCGGGTGCCTGGGCCAGCGGCGCACCATCGTCTTGGAAAATCAGGGCAAACCTTTCTCCCCATTCTCGGCCCCCTGAGGCCGCCTCTGACGTCCACGCGGCCAAAACCGGCTCAGGATGAAGCTCTCCATCCTGGACGAACGAATCAAAGCCCACCGACACCGAGGACTCCGTTAGCCCTGCCAACCGACCCGTTCTTGGTGGGGATGGAGGCCGCCTCATCCCCCCTCTTTCGGCGGGCACGGCGGGAGAGCCAACCTGCCCTGTCTCACCCTGGGGTTCGGACCGCGGATGTCTCGATCCACTCCCCACTGAAATGGACGGTCGCTCTCTTTGACAAGCAAGAGATATAGTGTTTGGCCGATGCAATTACCATTGTTACGCCTTTGGCTACAGCGTCTAGATCCAAACACTACTTACCAACATATACACGTTCTCATGCATCCAGAGACATCAAGCGAACAATTTACTCAGGTTCTGCATGAACCAAATGATGTGGGACATATTCTGACATGGAATATGGAAGTCCGCCTTTTCTTGAGGGGCGGGAGCGGCGCAACCGCTGGGATGGCGGCGGGGGGAGCGGTGGGCCAACCGCTGGAATAGCGGGGGGAACGGGGAACCAACTTGTGGAACCAACACCTTTAAAGAAAGCTCAACATGTGCGGCGTCAGGAGGAGAATGATAATACTTCGAATTCGTCGTCCCATAACAAAGACAATAGTGAGATTAGCGCCGCTGTCGGGGCCAGTCTACAGCGAGAGGCCGCGGGCGCAACTTGACAAAACAAATACATCGCCCTCGCACCAGGCGGCGCCCCTCGCTGTGGAGGGGCGCCGCAAAGTTTACTCGCGGCGCTCCCGCGGGCAAGCCGAACGCCGGCGAGCGCAGCTAGCTGCTCGAATGGCTCGGAGCTGCGCAGGCGATCGGAGAAAAAGGCGTGGTCACCTAAAGAGCCGATGCCTGCGAGACAGAACGCGCGAAAACACTTACTTTTCAAAACCAAACGTGTTTCTGACTGGTTCAGCGCATTCTGTCACGATGCAGTTCTGCCGCCCTCCCGCGAAGCAATCGGTGCTGAACCCATATTTCGCGAGCTGGGCGTCAAATGGAATCCCAAGTGACCCTTGGGAATCGTCGCCGCGGCGGGGTAGGTTGTCTGGAACGCTGCGGCGCGCCCCGAGTAGCACCGACTGAGCTCCGCCGCGGCCGCGGCAACATCGCGCGCGAACTTCCCCTCCTCCAAGAAGCCGTAGATCATGGCAAGGGCTTTGCAGCTTCGCGTCGCAAACAATAGAATGCCCGTCGGCTTACCTGCCCCGATGAAACACGCAACACGTAGCGTATTGATACGGAGCTCAACACGCAGACTGAAAACGTAGGTCTGACGAGATACGATCGTTAAAGCGTGGGCCAATACGTTGATCAACTCGCAACGTATTGATACGGACGCAGTGAACACGGGACGCGTCGCGTTTTTAAACGGGCGCATCGAGGCAACTAAGCCCATGGGGCGCGCTGGGGCGCGCGAGGAGAACCCAACTGATCGGGGCAATCGTCGTCATCTCGGGCGCTCCAACGTTGAAGTCCTTGCTTTTCTTAAATGCCCGTTCGCGGCAGCGCACGCGCGACTGCGCCGCGCCCCCCTCAGAGGCGACGATAGGGGCGAATAGCCCAGGGCAGAGCAATACATGTATTCAAGTGCGCCGATGATCTATGTCTTCGAAAAGGCTCCCGGGCGAATGCGTGCAATGCCCGCCCCTGGACTATTCGCCCCTATCGTGGCCGCCGACCCCCCGGCTGGCGCCGCAGAATTGCCGGCGCGGCGACATCCGCTCCAGAATGCGATGCCAAGACAACAGCCTTGTCGCAAGCATCGCTGGCATCAAACCAAATCCACAGCATGGAGGGCAGAAGATCCACCCCGATAATAACCACCCCGACATGCGAAGCCGTTTAGTAAACGCACCCAAAGAAGGAATCAAACAGGGCAGGGCTGTTTAGTAAACCCCCGGGGCCGTTCAGTAAACGCCAATTGTCGGGCCCGGGTGGTTCCCCCCCTTGACAGCAGGCCACCCCGTGCATGATGCGCGCGGCGTCGTGCGCGGACGCGGCGATGGGGCGGGAGGGGGGCCTCCGCCCGAGATCGCAGATCAGTCCGAGGGGTGCGAACTTGATGCCGCGAGCAATCTGGCCGGCCGTGAGCTGCGCGAGCGGCGGCGCCGCCGCCTCATCAGTTTGTCGCCGCGCGCCCTCGTCTGACGCGGCCACGAAGAGCCGCGGATCTGAGCAGCCCGCAGTGGCGATATGGCGCGGGGCGCGAGCTCGAAGGCCCAGCGCGTTGAGGCCGTTCACGCATGTCACGCGCGCCCCTGCTCCGAGCGCGCAATGCAGCGTCGCCGTCGATGACCAGGTCCCCTAGCTTGAAGCGGAGCCCGGCGATGCCTCCTGCTGCCGTCTTCAATGGCATCTGGGCGCCGTCGTCTGAGATCCTGTTAGCCGGGAACCTCTTCCAAAATGCCGCGCGGACGGCGTTCCACGCGCCCCCGTGGATCTCCTTCAACAAGCTGAAACGCACGCGCATCGAAGGGGGCACGTCCCGACGTGCTTCGGCACGTATGGGGCCGACATGCTTCGGCACGGTGTGCGTGCGAAGATCTGCATGGGCATGCGCATCTACATTTATACAGCTATAACGCGCTCACATGCCAGCAAGCGCACACAGCCGCAGTGCGATGTTCACGTGTGCGTGGGCGCGCGTGTGTGTGTGTGTGTGTGTGTGTGTGTCCGTGTGCGTGCGCGCGCGTGTGCGTGTGTGTGTGTGTGTGTGTCGAGCTACCGAAGGGACAGCGTCCGAATCACGCGTGGAACGAACGCAGCCCTGCCCAGAAGGCCACTGAGGCCAGGGGGCCCTCGAGGCTCAAGGAGGCAAGAGAGCGCAGCAGCGGCCCCCAGACCGCCGAAAGCAAAGTCAAAAAGGGCCTGCACGAGCTCTTAGGGCGACACAGGGACCCCCGCGAGCGGCCCCGACCCTAGCCCAAGCGCTTTCCCGAGGGGTGGAGCCCAGCCGCGAGGTTGCCCCGTCGCCTCGCTCGCTCCCGCTCCGCGGGAGCCCTGCGCAAGTGCAGGGCAGGAACAGTGCCAGAGCACGGCTGTGACAAGAGGCGACTCTGCTTCTGAGCAACCCCTCCACACCGCCTGCAATAAACGTTAGGAGGACAAGTCAGGAGCTCATGCCCGTTCTCAAAGACGGGTGACTGAGCAGCTCCTGACTCTCGAAACTCAGCTCGCGAACGATCTTTCCCACCTCCGGCCCCCGCGCACGGCCCGCCCCTATCCCAGTCGATAGCAGCGGCCGCAGCAGGCGCTCGGGCGGCCTGGCCCCTCGGGGGGGGGGCCTCGTCAGCCGCAGCCGCCGCGCCCGTGGCCAGCGGCGGGGCGGCAGTGGCAGGGGGGGCGGTCACGCGCGCGCTCCGCGCATCGTCTCGCACCTCGCTCCAGCTGCTGGCTCTGCCACACTCCCCATCCACCTCCTTCTCCTCCAGTGGCCCCAGAGGGGGGCGAGGGGGTGGCCACCGAAGGGCCTCGAGCAGCAGCGGGGAGACGGGCCACAATGGCCTTGTGCGATTCACGCTTCCCTCCTCCCTCCGACGACGACTGGGGCGACGCACCCTCCACCGTTTGAGGCTTCCCTCGCGGGGATCTGCCGGCCTCGCGGCTATCATCGCGCCTCGCAGCGCCGCAAACGACAGCAGCTGCCGTCAAAGCGGCGGCCGCGGCACTAGAGGAAGGGGCAGGGGCAGGGCTAGCGACGCCCTCAGTCTGCAGGAGAGCTTCGGTACGCTTCCGCTTCAACAGAGTGGGGAGACAAGGTCGGCACTCGGTTGCACGCCTAGTCTCAGTGGTAAAAGCCGAGATATTGCAATTCAGGCAACGCACTCCTCCACGGCATTGGATGGGCTGGCGCGGGTTCAGGGCAACCCTCGGAGGCGCAGGAGGAGGCCTGGGGGCCCGAGGCTCAGGCTGGGAAGGGCCCCAGAACTCCGATCCCGAAATCTGCGCACCAGCCCAGGAGACATACTTAGCATTCGCAGTGGCTTCTGAGAGCCGTATCTCTAAGGCCTTATGAAAGCTCGGGCTATGACAGACAACATGTAACGCAACCGAAGCAAAGAAATCCGCCCACGCGTTGCCAAGCCACGCGTGGACCCCCACCCCCATATCCAGAACAGCCTCCAGCGTCTTGTGAGAAAGGGGTCCAAGCGAAACTAGGGGGCCTGGCCTGCCGCTCAACCACGCCTCGGAGCGCTCTCCAGATTTTAGCATGGCGAGCAGTGCCCATAGCCTCACGTTCACACCAGCTCTGACCTTCCTGGACAAGGGAAATATGGTCAGACACTATACGCACAACCTTCGGAGACGCCTTGACGGCCTGCAGGGCTGCATACCTCGCCGCTCGGGGCACCGACTGAATCCCTGGCAGGCTCCCAAAACGGGCCTTGGAAGGGCGGCCTGAAGGGTCCAACTGCACCACCGCCCACGCACACCAAGCCACCTCAGAGAACTCCATATCCTGGCCAGCCTCATCCGTGTACACAGTTCCAGCCCATGGGATGGTGGGGTCCCCCCACTCAAACCATTGCCCAGGAGTTCTGTCGGGCCTCTCGGAGCTAGGCGGGAGCAGCGGCAACGCGTAAGCGTATGCAACATTATCAAACCCAGGGGGTCCTAGGGTGTCCATGGCCGCCTTACGCAGTCTCTCACGCGTCTTAAGCAGGCGCTTACCCTCAGGGGAGTCCTGAAGCTCGGGTTCGATGTTAGCTCTGACTGAGTGAAGCTCTAGCAACTTCGGACAATCATACCATCTGTGGCCAAGCGTTTCGCGAGGCGCACCACAAGCAAGACAATCAGGCTCTTTGACAAATCCGAATCTCCATTTCTTTTCACGTGGCCACATGGCGCCTGTCCACAGGCACTGCAGGGCGCCGAGGTCCGCAGACCGCCGCACCGCTCTCGATCCTGCCACGCAGGCTCGCAGGCCTTTGAGCCAGATCTGCTCGTCCTGGAGCTCTGGGATGTGCTCCTGGATCTTCCTGAGCTGCCAGCGGTGGATCCCCTGCCCCAGGAGGTCACGAAAGTCCCGCGGCGCAACCTGGAGGAGCGAAAAGAAAGTGTTGGAGTCGGTGACGATCTCCTGGGCTGACGCCATGGACCACCCAATACGTCGGAGCGACATCCAGACTGCCGCTAGAGGTCCCTTGACCTTGGCCCAACTCTCCGCTCGGGACATCTGAACGTGCATGTGCTGCCAGGCCACCTGCAGCTCATGCAGAGGTACTCTGGCCTCCCATATCCAGGTAGCGTAGAGAAACAGCACGTCGGTCGTGGCCTTGAAAATCGGGTCATACTTAGCATTCGGCGGCATTAACAGCCCCATGGTAAGCGATGCTCCTGGTTTGACCCCTGCAAGGACAACTGCTAGAGTTCGAACGGGGCGAAGGATGTGTTCGGCAACTCCAACAACAGCGGCTCCATGCAGCACCGCAAGCGTCAACCCCGCTGCTTGGATCCTGACCATGCGGCGGCAGCCCACGGCCTTCTTCGTGTGTGTGTGTGCGTGCGTGTGTGTGTGGGGAATGAACGCCGATGTTTGCGTGCAATCATACATGCATACTTGCATGCATGCGTACACGCACGCATATATATATATGTATATATATATATACATAAACATATACATATACATACATATATATACATATATATATATACACATGCTTATATATTATATATAAACACGTAATGTCTGAGCACCTCCCGCCCAACACGCACTGATGTTGCATCAACCGTTGAGTCGTCCATTCCTACTCTCACGGGTAGCCCTCCCTCTCTTAATCCGTCCACGCTCGTTTGCCGTTCCTCGGCATCTTTTCTGCGATGTGTCCCCCCCCGTCCGCGTCTGGTTTCCTGCATACCCCTTTTCCATCCCCAGAGCAGCAAAGATCACCGAAGGCCAGCAGAGCAGCAGGGACCATCGGAGACCAGCACAAAACAGCAGAGAACAACAGAGACCAGCAGAGACCAGCAGGGAGCAGCAGAACACAGCAGGGGGCAGCAGAGAGCTGCAGAGAGCAACTGAAACCAGCAAGGAACAGCAAGGAGCAGCCGAGAGCCGCAGGGAGCAGCAGAGAGCAACAGAAAGCAGCAGAGAGCATCAGAAAGGAGCAGAGAGCAGCAGAGACCAGAAGACACCAGCAGAGAGCAGCGGAAACCAGCTGAGCGCAGCAGGGAGCAGCGGCACGCAGCAAAGAGCCGCAGAGACCACCAGAGAGCAGCAGGAAACCGCACAGAGCAGCAACGACCAGCAGAGTGCAGCAGAGCGCCGCATGGAGCAGCAACGACCAGCAGGGAGCTGCAGAGGCCAGCAGAGAGCAGCAGAGAGCAGCAGAGGGCAGCAGAGAGCAGCAGGGAACAGCAGAGAACAGCAGGGAGCAGCAGAGAGCAGCAAGGAGCAGCAGGGAGCAGCAGGAAGCAGCAGGGAGCAGCAGAGAGCAGAAGACACCAGCAGAGAGCAGCGGATATCAACAGAGCAGCAGAGAGCAGCAGAGAGCAGCAGAGAGCAGCGAATATCAACAGAGCAGCACAAAGCAGCAAAGGGCAGCAGAAAGAAACCGAGACCAGCAGAGAGCAGCGGAGAGCAGCAGAGGGCCGCAGGGAGCAGCAGACAGCAGCAGAGAGCCGCAGATAGCCGCAGAAAACCGCAGATAGCAGCAGACCCCAGCAGAGAGCAGCCGAGAGCTGCAGATCACCCATGGCACGCTGCAGCATGTCCCGATTCATGGCACGCTGCAACATGTCCCGGTTCCTCCTCTCAGTTCTCCTCCGCTTTCTCCCACTCTCACGCATCCTCTTCCTCCTCCCCCTCCTCGTTGTCTTTCTCCCCCCCCCTTCCTCGTCCGCCTCCGCCGGGGCCCGAGAGGCGCCGAACGCTGTGGTGTCATGGGGACGCTTGGGATTCCTGGGGCGCTAATCCCACGCGCCAGATGTTTCCAGGAGGTTGATCGGGATGCCTTTGATTTTCGGCCACCGAAGGAAATCGATCCAGGGGCCCACCCGGGGTCGCGAACCCCAAGCGCCGCAATGAATTCACAGGGTTCGTGACGTCAGGGGGGCCCAAGCCTTGTGATTTCGTTGGGATGCTTGGGATGTCTGGAGTGTGCATCCCAGGCGCCCTATGGTTTCAATGGGATGCTTGGGACTACTGGGGCCCCCAGCCCTCGGACAAGAATCTACCCTGGAGCCCCCAGAATTCTGAACCACCGAGAATCCAGGACCCCCAAGCATCTCAATGAAATCATAAGTTTTCTGGGATGCGCATCCCAGAAATCGCAAGCACCCACGTGAAATCACAAGGTTTGGCCCCCCCCTGACGTCGCGAACCCTGTGAATTCACTGGGATGCTTGGGATTCGCGGCCCTGGGAGGGCCCCTGAATAATTGTTTGTCGGGTGCCGGAAATCCGGGGAATCCCAGACATCCAAGTGAAATCATATGATTTGTGGGGTTAACACACCAGAAATCAGAAGCATCCAAATGAGATCACACGGTTCGGTGCCTCTTGAGCTCATCGTGTGTGCAGAATGGTCGCCACACGCTCTGGGGTTTCCGTTCGGGGGACGGCGCCGTGTGCATACTCTACACTTCGCTGCCGTTGGGCGTTGGCCAGCCTAGCAGCCAGAGCGCGCACGCGAGTGGAGTCGAAAGGCGCACCCGCTGACGCCAGGGGAAGCTGTAAGCGAGGAAGGGGAGGGAAAGGAATGGGAGCGTAGCAAGGAAGGGGAATGACGGGAAGAAACACGCATACCATTGCCATCAGGAACACAAACACGGACTGCGTGCTGGGGGGCTGTACAACCATACGCGCATACATATATATATATATACAATTACAGATCTGTCTATATATGTATGTCTGTGTGCGTATGACTGTATATGTGTATGCACACATATGTGCACATGCATGCGGACACGTACGAGGGAAGGTAGCTCAGCGGAGCTCCCAGTCTGGGGTTTCTGATATAGTATGATTGCAGAGACACACACGTGCATACATGCATGCGTGCATACATGCATGAATACATTCATACACGCATATATATATATATACATACATATCTACACACCTACATACACGCATACATACATACAAACAAGCATACACACACGTACATACATACACACATATCTACCTACATACATACATGCGTACGCACATACATACATACATACATACATACATACATACATACATACATACAAGCATACACGCATGTATGCATGCACACATACACACACACACGTACACACATACATGTTTGCATGCATGCATGCATGCATGCATGCATGTATGCACGCACGCACGCATGCACCTATACACATACATATGCATACACACGCCTACGTATGTGTAGTACATGTATCACAACAATAAACGCATGCACATGCATGTATACATGAAAGTCGATACATGTACAGAATCATGTACATCTGCCTTAAGATTGTTGCCATTATTTGTAACAGTGCTAAAGTTACGGTCCCCCTCCGCGGAAGGGCCCGTGGACCCCCTGCCATCGTAACCAAATTTGGTTACGGGACCCTCCCGGGAAGGGACCCTGGACCCCCTTGCCACCGTCACCAAATATGGTTTCGGCCTCTCCACTTCGGAAGGGCCCCATGGACCCTGCCATCGTAACCACATTTAATTACGGTCCCCGCCCCGGAAAGGCCCCTGAACCCCCCGCCACCGTAACCAAATTTGGTTACAGCCCCTCCCCCCCCCCCCCGGAAGCGCCCCATGAACCCCCTGCCATCGAAACCAAATTTGGTTACGGTCACCTCCCCAGAATGGCCCCTGGATCCCCTGCCACCGAGCCCCCTCGGAAAGGCCCCTGGACCCTACCATCGTAACCAAATTTGGTTACGGTCGCCCCCCCGTCGGAAGGACCCCTGGACCCCCTGCCACCGTAACCACACTCCCTCCTCTCGGAAGGGCCCCTGGACCCTGCCATCGTAACCAAATTTGGTTACGCCCTTCCCACCCCCCTCGGAAGGGCCACTACGGAAGAAAGGGGGGGAGGAGGAGGAAGAGGAAGAGGAGGAGGAGGAGGAGGAGGAGCAGGAGGGGGCGGAGGAGGAGGAGGAGCAGAAATAGGAGGGGGGGGAGGAGGAGGAAGAGGAGGAGGAGGACGACGAACGCGATGTCGGTAAGGATGGTTGGCACCGCAAGTCTGCCCATCATCGCCACGACGACGACGTCATCATCATCGTCGTCATCATCGTCATCATCATCAGCAGCAACATCAGCATCATAACCATCATCATAATCACCGCCGTCATCAGCATGATCAACATCGTCATCGTCATCACCATCACCATCAACAGCATCAGCATCATCATCGTCATCCCAATCATCATCATCGTCATCAGCATCATCATCGTCATCATCATCGTCATCATCATCATTGACCTCGTCATCATCACCGTGATCGTGATCGTCATCGTCATCATCATCAGCATCATCGTCATCACCATCATCACAATCGGCCACCGTCATCGCCATCATCCTCCTCCTCCTCATCATCATCACCTTCACCGTCACCAGTATCAGCATCATCATCAGCATCATCATAATCCTCACCATCATCAGCAGCGACATCATAGCATCATCATTGTCATTTTTCCCAACCATCCTGTGGTGTTGGGTCCTCGTTTTGAAGAGACGGTGCCCCGCGTCTCCTTCCTCCTTCCTCCTCCTCCGCCTCCTCTCCCCCTCTCCTCTCCTTCACACCCCTCACACGTTTCGTGGCCCCATAGGGAGCTCCACCGAAGGCCCCATGGCTGCCGTCCGCATGCGTCCCGCACACCCATTTCGGCACACCCCTCACACGTTTCGTGGCCCCACAGGGAGCTCCACCGAAGGCCCCAGTGCTGCCGTCCGCATGCGTCCCGCACACCCATTTCGGCACACCCCTCACACGTTTCGTGGCCCCATAGGGAGCTCCACCGAAGGCCCCATGGCTGCCGTCCGCATGCGTCCCGCACACCCATTTCGGCACACCCCTCACACGTTTCGTGGCCCCACAGGGAGCTCCACCGAAGGCCCCAGTGCTGCCGTCCGCATGCGTCCCGCACACCCATTTCGGCACACCCCTCACACGTTTCGTGGCCCCACAGGGAGCTCCACCGAAGGCCCCAGTGCTGCCGTCCGCATGCGTCCCGCACACCCATTTCGGCACACCCCTCACACGTTTCGTGGCCCCATAGGGAGCTCCACCGAAGGCCCCATGGCTGCCGTCCGCATGCGTCCCGCACACCCATTTCGGCACACCCCTCACACGTTTCGTGGCCCCAGGGAGCTCCACCGAAGGCCCCATGGCTGCCGTCCGCATGCGTCCCGCACACCCATTTCGGCACACCCCTCACACGTTTCGTGGCCCCATAGGGAGCTCCACCGAAGGCCCCATGGCTGCCGTCCGCATGCGTCCCGCACACCCATTTCGGCACACCCCTCACACGTTTCGTGGCCCCACAGGGAGCTCCACCGAAGGCCCCAGTGCTGCCGTCCGCATGCGTCCCGCACACCCATTTCGGCACACCCCTCACACGTTTCGTGGCCCCATAGGGAGCTCCACCGAATGGCTGCCGTCCGCATGCGTCCCGCACACCCATTTCGGCACACCCGCTCCACAACACCCAGCACACCCCTCCGCAGGTTTCTGGCACATCATTTTCCAGGCCCCATAGGGAGCTCCACCGAAGGCCCCATGGCTGCCGTCCGCATGCGTCCCGCACACCCATTTCGGCACACCCCTCACACGTTTCGTGGCCCCACAGGGAGCTCCACCGAAGGCCCCAGTGCTGCCGTCCGCATGCGTCCCGCACACCCATTTCGGCACACCCCTCACACGTTTCGTGGCCCCATAGGGAGCTCCACCGAAGGCCCCATGGCTGCCGTCCGCATGCGTCCCGCACACCCATTTCGGCACACCCCTCACACGTTTCGTGGCCCCACAGGGAGCTCCACCGAAGGCCCCAGTGCTGCCGTCCGCATGCGTCCCGCACACCCATTTCGGCACACCCCTCACACGTTTCGTGGCCCCATAGGGAGCTCCACCGAAGGCCCCATGACTGCCGTCCGCATGCGTCCCGCACACCCATTTCGGCACACCCCTCACACGTTTCGTGGCCCCACAGGGAGCTCCACCGAAGGCCCCAGTGCTGCCGTCCGCATGCGTCCCGCACACCAGGTGTGTGGCGTGCCGACATGGGCGTCGCGGCGCGCGGGCGCTGCCGTCGGGGTTCCCAGGGAAGCCCCCTGCAGAGGCGACGCTCAGAGTCACGAGTACCGAGAGTCACGCAGACCCAAACTGTTCACAGTCGTATACATACATTTACACTGGGCGTATCCATGCACGCATTCATGCGAATAGAATCAATCGCGCGCAGATTCATTCATAATCAGACTCGCTCGCGATCCGACTCGCACGCGCTCAAGCTTTCATATTCGGACCTATCGTCTTCGTTCGTGTTGTGTACACTGCCACACATTTCGGCACACCCTTCATACGGCTCGTGGCCCCATAGGGAGCGCCACCGAAGAAGATATTCACAATTGCGGTACTCTCAACTGCATATGGTTGGGTCCTTCGCCAGGCTAATTTAGCGCTGTCGTTGTCATCCTTGTCATCAGGATCAGCAGGATCATCATCAGCAGCATTGTCAGCATGATCGTCATCATCATCAGAGGAGAAGGGAGGGGGAGGAGCAGCAGCAGCAGCAGTTAGGGAGAGGGGGAGGAGGAGCAGCAGCAGCAGCAGGGAGGGAGAGGGGGAGGGAGAGGGGGCGGAGAGGGGGGGGGAGAGCAGCGATCAGCAGGGGGAGGGAGAGGGGGAGAAGCAGCAGCAGCAGCAGCAGCAGCAGCAGAAGGGAGGAGAGGCGAGGGGAGGAAGAGGGAGAGGAGGGTCGGGCAGGAGCGCTCCCTCCCTCAGCCAATACAGCAGTCAGCAGGGGGATGGAGATGGAAGCCCTCCCTCCCTCCTCCCTCCCCTCCTCGTCCCCCTTCCCCCTCCTCCTCCTCCTCCTCCCTCCTTCCTCTCCCCTTCCTCTCCCCAAGCCCGGCGCCCCTGCTGCCTCTCGTCTCCGCCCCCTCCGCGCTGTAGCTAGCTAGCTGCGGGGTGGGAGAGAGAGAGAGAGAGAACAACAAAAAAAACAAGAGAGAAAAAGAGAGAGAAAGAGAGAAGCAGACACACAAACAGAGACAGAAACAGACACACAGACAGAGACAAAAAGTCTGCAATATTGCTTCAAAAGGCCCCCCTGGCCGCCAAGAACGGCACGAGAAGCTTCCAAGACGGCCGAAACATAGGAGGGGCTCAAACGACGATTCGATCCTCCCGTTCAGCATGGCGCCCGAGCCTGCTTCCGAGCCCCAAAGAGGCGACCAAGAGACTCATGGGTGCCCCCCCCAGAAAGGCTCCAGAAGATCCTCAAAAAGGCTCCCAGACGGCCCCGACGATACTTCCGAGAAGCGCTAAAAACTACAAACAACACTAAATGTTGGATGAACGCTGAAAGACTCAAAGAGTCGATCTCGATATCACCCCCTTGAGGGTATCTGAAAAATACGATGAACATCGTCAACCAGGTTACCACCGGGATCCTCGCACCAGAAAGCTATTGGTACTCTATTATTTTTGAGAGCTTTCTTGATGCTTCCCGTCCTCCTGCACCTCGTGTTTCTTCTCCTCCTCCTTCTCTTCCTCAACTCCTTCATCTTATTTCTCCTTACTTCTTCTTCTCCTCTAGTCCTCCTCCATGAAACCGCATCTTTACACGCGCGGAATGTGAGATTGCCGCGCCCGCATTGCACGAGGCTCTACGAGCTCCCGGCCGTAACCAAGGTTGACGGTTCGAGACAAACGCGGAGGCCTATGCGGCAATGCAAGAGTGTCAGAACAAATTGCACTGGGAGCCGGCGGTAAACCGTCAACCAGGTTACCGCAAGGAGCCTCGTAGATCTCTTTTCTCGCGCGGCGCTGCTCGGAACACATGGAAGGTAATTTGAATCCTGGTGAACATGCTTTCGAAGAGCTCCCTGGCGGTCCGAAATGCAATCGAAAAAAAACTGGTGGTTTCAAAGGGTCTTCAAACTCGCCTCAAGAACCCCCAGCGGCCGCCAAGAATAGCCCAAGAAGCTTCCAATAGGAGGGGCTCAGACTACGACTCGGTCCTCCCCCCATCCAGCATGCCGCCCTAGCCTGCCTCCGAGCCTCAAAGAGGCGACCAAGCGGCTCACGGATGCTCCCAGCAGCCCTCCACAAATGCTCTCTGGCAGCCCCGACGAGACCTCCAGAAATTCTCAGGGGCCGGTGGATCTGCAGGCCTGGCGGCCAGAATTCCAGAAATCGCAAGAACCCCAGAAGTTCAAATGTTTGAAAACTTGGAATGCAAAACATTTCAGCATTTTGTTTAGTCAAAAGTTGTTAGGAATTTGTTTTCCAAACTTGCTAAATAAATTGTTTGAGATCTCCTGGTGCGGGAGGATTCGAAGCACAGACGGTCAGGAATCCAGAAATCTCCAGAGACCCAGGATCTCAAACTGGATCGTTAAAGATGTACAAATTGTCGGCGATTTGTTGGTTCTAATACATAATCTATGTAACAATCGTGGAATTTTGAAATTCGCACGGGCCACCGGAATCGCAGCCCAGGCGGCCAGGAACCCAGAAATCTGCCAAACCCCAGAAATTCACAATGTGTGATGAAACATCTTACACAATTCATATGTTGTAACCCCAAAAACAAAATCTTCAAAGGTTAAAATCTTTGACGTCCCCAGGGGTCGGAACCCCAGAATTTCAAAATTTCCTATTATTTCAAAAGGAATATAGTGTGCTTAAAACATTTCTTGATTGAAATTCCCAGGGGCCAGAGGATCCGCAGACCAGGCGGCCAGGAATCCAGAAAAGCCGAGGAGGGGAAAGCAAGGTGATGGTGGAGAAGTGAGAGCCGAAGGGGAGGAAGGTGATGGAAGGGGGAGGAAAGGGAGGATTAAGGAGGTGGAGAACGACGAGGGGGTGGGGTCGACCGTGCTCCCCCCCATGTCTGGTATGTGCCTGTGGTCGCCTGTACCCCCCCCCACCCCGCCTAATCTTCCTCATCGAAAGCCTCCCCGATCGAACCACGGGAGCCCCAAAGGCACCCGAGACCCAAAACTCGTCGCGCCAATCCGCTGTCACGGGAAAGCCAAAATCAACCATGAAGGCCTGCACAGCGTCCCTGCGAGGAGGCCGCTCAGCCGATCGAAAAGGCCACTGTCTGCTCCTGCAGGCGGCCCCAGTAGCGAATCGACAGGTCGAATCGGATCGACCCGAAGATCGATCGACCCGAGCATCGAACAGGAAGAACTCGGCAAAAAATCGGCTGACACATTGAATCGGCAGAAATCTGCAGGGCCAAGTCAGATCGGATCGGAAACCAGATCGTGTCAAGCCGGACCGGACCCGACCTGCTTTTCCATGATCAAAGCAGCTCTCCGAGGAATCGTTGCTAGATGGTCTGCAGAAGATACGTGCGCAACGCATCAATCATTCCTGGCTTAGTCGACTACCCGACGCAGCAGCAGAACCCAAAATCAATTGTATGAGCATCTTCATAATAGACGCAAGCTTCCGTGGCACGGATAAGGCGTAGCCTGGCAAGGGGGGCCAAAGGGCAAAGGGCGAATCACGCACTGCTTCTCAGTTAGACTGTATATAAGTTGCACAACGAATTATCATGTCTTCACTCTTCCTCCTCCACCTCATCATTGGAAGCTGTTTTGGCTCAAGCCACCCACTCCAGCGGGTGGCTGATGGACTCCCTCCACCCGACCTGGGCAGAGATAGAAAGAGAGAGAGAGAGAGAGAGAGAGAGCCACAACTGGCACAAGGCAGAGCCTTTTCTGAGCCAATCTTCCCGCCCGCGCGCGCTGCCAAACACCTGCGTCGCGACCTCGGCGCTCTGGCGACCTCTTCCCAAGGCAGGCGGGCCTCCACAAACCACCGCCACCACCACAACCTACCACCACCACCACAAACCACCACCACACCACCACCAAACCACCATCACCACCACAACCCAACACCACCACCACCACCACCATCACCACCACCACCACCACAACCACCACCACACCAACACCACCGCCACCACCACCACCACATCACCACAACGACCACCACCACAACAAACCACCACACCACCACCACAACCACCACCACACCACCACCACAACCACCACCACCACCGCCACCACCACCACCGCCACCACCAATACCACAACACACCACCACCACCACCGTCGTCCTCGTCGACGCTCCCCGCCGCCGCAGGCGCTGGCGCCGGCCCAGAAAAGGAAATCGTTGTCCCCGCCGCCGCCGCCGCTCAAGGAAAGGGAGAGAGGAGAGGTGGGGGGAGGGGTCGAACCCCCCCCCCCAAGGTCCGGGAAGGGGGTGGCGGGGTCCGGTTCAAACCCCCCCCACCCTCCAAGCGACCACAGAACGCGCTCTTTCAAATGAATCGGATCGGCTGGAATCGGCAAGCTGGTAAGACCTCCATTGAAGAACATGAGCCCCAAGCGGAACCCCAAGTCGCGTCGAATCGGAATCGGAAGCCATCGAAATCGAATCGAGTCGGAGGAGTCGCAACGAGCCCTGCAAAGGGAGGCCATGGCGGAGAGGCGCTGCAACGCGTGGCCCCAGCCCAGGGGCCGCCCGAGCTGGGCCCCGTGCCCGGCACGGCCGGGGCCCCGAGAAGGCCAGGTCCATGTTGGCGGAGGGCACAAGGGGGGTACAGCCAGAAACCCTAATAAGGACGGTAATGACGCAAGACCCTTGGAAGCCGAAATTAGGATTTTTGGGGCGGCGGGCGACGAAAACTCCGTAAGCGGAAAAGCGAAAGAGGCCAAGAACGAGCCGCAAGAGCAAGGAAGAGCAAGGACGCAAGGGTACCCTGAGCAAAGTCGCGCGTCCTTATTAGGGTTTTTGACTGTATGTGGGGAGGGGTGAATGCTTCTCAGAAGGAGGCTGCTTCTTCGAAGGATCCGGCCCTACATCTATAGATAAGGCTCGCGCCTTCTGAGGAGCAGGGGGTGCATCCAAGAAGCCCTCCCGCCCTCCCCCTGCCCCCTTCTGCACCTGGCTGAGGGTGGGTGCGGGAGGAGGAGGCGAATCGTCTCCTCCTCGTGTACACCCCTGCTCAACATTTGGAAATTCTATGCTGTTAAGACAATATGAATATGACTCGAAACGTGCTCTTAGAAAGAGGTCCAGGTCCAGATCTGCGAATGCTTCAACGGAAAATTACCCCAGTGCGACCCTACCTAGAAGTTGGAGCCCCTAGAAAAGCAGCATTAGTTGCTATGCTATGCTATGCTATGCCATGCCATGCTGCGCTATGCTATGCTATGCGATGCTATGCTATGCTGCGCTATGCTATGCTATGCTATGCTATGATATGCTAATTTATGTTATGTCATGGTGCACTGTGTTATGCTAAGCCATGCTATGCTATGCTGTACTAAGCTGCGCTATGCGATGCTATGTTATGCTGTGCTACGCTATGCTATACTATGCTATGCTTTGCTGCGCTATGCTATGCTATGCTATGCTTGGCTGGGTTATGCTATGCTATGCTAATGCAGCGCTGCGCTATGCTGTGCTGTGCTGCGCTATGCTATGCGATGCTATGCTATGCTATGCTATGCTGCGCTATGCTATGCTATGCTGGGTTATGCTATGATATGCTGTGCTGCGCTATGCTATGCTGCGCTATGCTATGCTATGCTGTGCTCTGCTATGCTAAAGCTCAGCGAAGCTAAGATAAGATGAAATAAGCTAAGCTAAGATGAGAAAAACAACGCGAAGCCAAGGGGACGTCACTGGGGGAACCGCGGGGCGGATGCCGGGGGAACCGCCTGGGGCGAGCCCCACTGCCCGGCCCTTTAAGGTTAGCTATGCTATGCTAAGATGCGCTATGCTATGCTATGCTATGCTATGATATGCTAAGTTATGCTATGTCATGGTGCACTGTGTTATGCTAAGCCATGCTATGCTATGCTGTACTAAGCTGCGCTATGCGATGTTATGTTATGCTGTGCTACGCTATGCTATACTATGCTATGCTTTGCTGCGCTATGCTATGCTATGCTATGCTTGGCTGGGTTATGCTATGCTATGTCATGCTAATGCAGCGCTGAGCTATGCTGTGCTGTGCTGCGCTATGCTATGCGATGCTATGCTATGCTATGCTATGCTGCGCTATGCTATGCTATGCTGGGTTATGCTATGATATGCTGTGCTGCACTATGCTATGCTGCGCTATGCTATGCTATGCTGTGCTCTGCTATGCTAAAGCTCAGCGAAGCTAAGATAAGATGAAATAAGCTAAGCTAAGATGAGAAAAACAACGCGAAGCCAAGGGGACGTCACTGGGGGAACCGCGGGGCGGATGCCGGGGGAACCGCCCGGGGCGAGCCCCACTGCCCGGCCCTTTAAGCTTAGCTATGCTATGCTAAGATGCGCTATGCTATGCTATGCTGCGCTATGCTATGCTATGCTTGGCTATGTTATGCTATGCTATGTTATGCGAATGCAGCGCTGCGCTATGCAACATTAAACTAAGCTAAGCCAAGCTAAGCTAACCCTCTAAGCAGAGCCTAGGTAGGGAATTACACCCATGCTACGATATGCGATACTGCGCTATGCTATGCTATGTTATGCTATGCTATGCTGTGCTCTGCTATGCTAAAGCTCAGCGAAGCTAAGATGAAGGTAAGCTAAGCTAAGATAAAACTGAGGTAAGATGAAGCTAAGCTAAGGTAAGATGAAATAAGCTAAGCTAAGATGAGATAAGCAACGCGAAGCTAAGGGAACGTCACTGGGGGTACCGCGGGGCGGATACTGGGGGAACCGCCCGGGGCGGGTTCCACTGCCCGGCCCTTTAAGCTACGAAGTAAGAACCCTTCTAGGCAGAGCCTGGGTAGGGAAAAATTATCTCAGTGCGACCCTACCTAGGAATTGGAGCCCCTAGGAAAGCAGCATTAGTAGTAACAGTAAAGCTAAGCTAAAGCTAAGCTAAAGCTAAGCTAAAGCTAAGCTAAAGCTAAGCGAAAGCTAAGCTGAAGCTAAGCTGAAGCTAAGCTGAAGCTAAGCTGAAGCTAAGCTAAAGCTAAGCTAAGGCAAAGCTAACACTCAGCTAAAGCTGAGCTAAAGCTAAGCTGAAGCTAAGCTAAAGCTAAGCTAAAGCTAAGCTAAAGCTAAGCTAAAGCTAAAGCTAAGCTAAAGCTAAAGCTAAAGCTAAGCTAAAGCTAAGCTAAAGCTAGGCTAAAGCTAAGCTGAAGCTAAGCGAAAGCTAAGCTAAAGCTAAGCTAAGGCTAAGCTAAAGCTAAGCTGAAGCTAAGCTAAAGCTAAGCTGAAGCTAAACATAAGATAAAGCTGAGCTAAAGCTAAGCTAAAGCTAAGCTAAAGCTAATATACATCTAAAGCTAAAACTAAGCTAAAGCTAAGCTAACACTAAACTAAAACTAAGCTAACACTAAGCCGAAGCTAAGCTAAGGCTAAGCTAACGCTAAGCTAACACTAAGCTAAAGCTAAGCTAGCACTGAGCTGCAGCTAAGCTAAAGCTAAGCTAAAGCTAAGCTAAAGCTAAGCTAAAGCTAAGCTAACACTAAGCTGAAGTTAAGCTAAAGCTAAGCTAACGCTAAGCTAAAGCTATGCTAAAGCTAAATTGAAGCTAAGATAACACTCAGCTAAAGCTAAGCTAAAGCTAAGCTAAAGCTAAGCTAAAGCTAAGCTAAAGCTAAAGCTAAGCTGAAGTTAAGCTAAAGCTAAGCTAACGCTAAGCTAAAGCTAAGCTAAAGCTAAAGCTAAGCTGAAGCTAAGCTAAAGCTAAGCTGAAGCTAAGCTAAAGCACAGCTAAAGCTAAGATAATACTAAGCTAAAGCTAAGCTGAAGCTAAGCTAACGCTAAGCTGAAGCTAAGCTAAAGCTAAGCTAAAGCTACGCTAAAGCTAAGCTAAAGCTAAGCTAAAGCTAAGCTCAAGCTAAGCTAAACCTAAGCTAAAGCTAAGCTAAAGCTAAGCTAAAGCTAAGCTAAAGCTAAGCTAAAGCTAAGCTAAGGCTAAGCTAACGCTAAGCTAACACCAAGCTAAAGCTAAGCTAACACTAAGCTGAAGCTGAGCTAAGGCTAAGCTAAAGCTAAGCTGAAGCTAAGCTAAAGCTAAGCTAAAGCTAAGCTAAGGCTAAGCTAAAGCTAAGCTAAAGCTAAGCTAAAACTAAGCTAAAGCTCAGCTAAAGCTAAGCTAAAGCTAAAGGTAAAGCTAAAGCTAAGCTAAAGCTAAAGCTAAGGCTAAAGCACCAAAGGGACTGGGGGAACCGCGGGGCGGGGACTGGGGGAATCGCCCGGGGCGATTTCCATTGCCCGGCCCTTTTAGCTAACAGAGTAAGAACCCTTCTAGGCAGAGACTAGGTAGGGAAAAAGCTCGAAGGAAAAGCCTAAGGTCCAATCCAGATTCCTGATCTTCTTCGACGGGGTCTGGAGTCCACAAAAATTGGTGTTTAGATTTCTGAAGGGTGCACATGTATCTGAACATCGGCTACACCATCCCATCTCCACGGGGTTGGCCTTAGCCTTAGGTCGGGCATGTCCCCCTGCAGGCGGATATTAAACGAACAAATGAAACAGTTGTCACAAAAAAACAAAAATACAAAAAACAAGTCCCCTGACTATTTTTGGACTATTTTGAAATACTCCTCCTGTAGAGGGACACGTCCGACTTAATCATAGCCCCGCTGGCCGATTTACCCCCCTAGGTGGGGTTACGCGCTACTTCCTACGCAGGCGGCGGCCGGCACTGGCCCCTATCCCTCTCCTCCCAGGTCTCGCTGGCACTGTGCCTGACTGGTGCAATCTCGCTAGAGTGGGCTGCCTGGCTGGTGCTGTGCCTTCTACTTATTGCTGTGCTGCACTGTCAAACTTGGTGTCCAACAGATTTTCCAAGTCCAATCATGTCATGTGAAATGAATGCCAGCCTCTGCCGACAGGCTCCCAGCTTAATCAACGTCGAAATCCACAAAACGAATATCTGACGACAATTTTTGTTTGAATCGCCCACCTTCCTTGATTTCGGCCTCTGGGGCCCGTTATCGGGCCCTGGGACAATCAAACATTGATCTGGAGTGAACGACAGGCCTGGGGCGCCGATTGAGAAAAACAGATCTTCGGATGTCTGGGCTCCTGTTCCTCTTCCTCCACCACCAGTCGTTTGTGCTTACTATGTCCCCTCCGCTCCACGGAGGAACGCAGATCGCTACTATTCTCCGCTACTCAGAGGAACGCAAGTCGCAGGTTGCTATTAAGAAAAGGATGAGAAGTTCAACGGAAGGGATCCAAACCCGCAAATGTGCAGGGGCCCGCCTGTTGCTCGCGATGCCTCAGTTGGCACATCCCGATGCACTGACAGAATGTGCTGACGAGGTCTCATTTGAAAAACCTCCACGCAGTGTCCTAAGTGCGGAAGCAGAAAAGAAAGGAGCGTTTTACGATGCCGGTCACGGCGCAACTCTGATTATAATATGTGAACGAACAATGACTTAAGGTTCCAGGTCCAAGGCGTCTGGAGCATGTAAATATAATGCACCGGCAGAATGCAATGACAGACCTGGCTACTAGATCTGCGCAGAGCTAAGTAGGCGGTGATTTGATGCGAAAAAGATGTAATCACTCAGATGAGCTGAACCTCAATCCAATATTAATAGATTACACATCGAGCGCGCCACTCACCATAATGCCCTGGCGCACGCTGGACCTTCGGGATGGTCCAGCTCCTGCGAAACTCTGGGGAATGGCTGCGGGGCGGCTGGTACAACTGCCAGCAGCAAGATGGCGGACACCCGCCAACCGCGGCATACGAGAGCGGCACATGCCACGGAACAGCGCGAGGCAGGTGCACAAAACCCAACCACACTGCCCGCGCAACGCCCGTGACAACTATGGACCATATGATGAGGCTCTGGGCTGTTCTTGGGCGGGGCCCCTTTTACTCGCAACAGTCCGCGCTGGGACTCTTTGTTTTCAAGTGCACGCTGCATCCCCCATTTGATTCGCGCGTTCTCGCCTTACTATCCCTTACTGCGTGCCCCCGTTCTGCCTGCCTGCCCTTCGCCTTCCTGCACGGACGCCGCTGCCGCGTCGCACAGCCTTCTGTCTTGACTGGTCGCGCTCGGGCTACACTGCCCGCGCAACGTCCGTGACAACTTCGGTCTCCCCCTTCGCAGATGTTCGAAACCTCCGCCCTCCTGCCTTTCCCCCCCCCCCGCCGGAGGCCGCGTGCTGGCCGCGACGCGGCGGGCGCCCTAAATGCACGCACGAGGTGGCCTTGTGCTGGGCCCCGAGCTGCCGTCTGCCCGCTCCGGAAGCCACGTGCTAGCCGAGACGCGGCTGGCGCCTCGAATTCTCTCACGAGGCGGCTTGTGCTGGGCCCTGGGCTGCTGTCTGCTCTCGCTCTTTTGCCTTGAGGATGCTGAGCATGTACCTCGTTGGGCGCGGATCAATGCGAGGGGCGATGCATGGGGGGGGCAGCGAGGGCTGCAGAAAAACGGCCCCACAGGGCCCCCAAAGGGGCCCTTTAGGACCCAAGACGGGCCCTTTAGCCTTTAGGGCCCGAAAAGGGCACCTCTCTCCCCCCCTCCTGCATCGCCCCTCCATTAGCTCCCGCCCAGCCTCTCGTCCCTCCTGCGCGCGGCAAGGCCAACCGCCGCATTGCTCCCGCCACCGTCGGCCAGTCCCCACGCGGCATTCAGATCGGCCTCGCGCGTGCCGTCCAGCGCCACGAGCAGCTGCTTGCAACGCAGCCTCGCGGCCTTGCTGGGCCGCGACCTCGACGTGACCTCTAGAGGAACAACACACGCACACACACACGCACACGCACACACGCACATACACACACACACACCGAACGTAAACCTCCGGAGTTGCGGGCTGATTTCTTGGATCGGACCCTCTGATGCGAGGAGCGCGCCAGGGGCGGCGTCGGAGAAACCGGCAGGGGGCCCCTTTGCTTGTATGGTTGCAACAAGGCTGATTTGAGGGACTTCCTCGATATTGGCACGCATCATATTTGTCTCCGTCAATTAATTCATCATTTCATCATTTCATTATTCATGACTTTCTTTACAACCATATCATATTTCTCCTGACCCTTTTGCATTCCTCTTATCAGCCCAATTCTTTCTATGTATGTATGTTCCCACGTCATATCCCCCCCTCCTCCTGCTCCTCCTGCTTTTCCTGGTCCTCCCCGGCATCGTTTTCATTGCCTCCTTCAGTCTCCTCACTTTATAATCCTCCTCATGCGTCTTGAAATGTCGTTGTCGCACAGCGCCGAGGTGTCGGCTCAAATCTAGATTCTCGCTTGAGGTCGTTCCCTTCAAAATGGAAAATCACCGAAAAAGCACGACGGCGTACTTGGCGGAGCTGGAGAAGAACGCAGAGTGCAAGACAAAACGGCGCCTTGGAAAGTTCATCATTCAGCCCAGGACGCGCCTCCTGATGGCGGCGGGCGCCTGGATACCAACAGCGTAAATCTCAGTTCCGTTGCTGCGCACGTATGTTGCTTCGCTTGCCTATTCTGTGTTTGAGCGGCGGTCTCATGGAAAACGGGCGTCTGCAGTTATTGCGATTATCGAATGGCTTTCGGCCGATTCCGCCGCCGCGCCTGGGTTTCGGGTATCCCCATCAAACATTGGTTTCAATTGTGAGAGGGGAGCGGTACACATTGTTCCCCTTGTGGGCGATGCCAACATCGTTCTGATTGTAGAACATGCCAGGGGCTCCTAAAAGCACAGCGAGTTCTATATGTTGCATTGTGGTCTTCTTTTCTTGGTAAGCTTCCACGGCACCACGGCGACGCCACTGAGATCCCCAACAAGTCAAAACACATTGAAACGTCCCGAAATCAAATTCAATTAGCGCATCCCCAACAATGACATACATCAATGTGAACTCCATGCCAAAACTGGTTTCAAAGGATGTCCAAAAGGCAGCGCCGTCGGAGCGGCCGAACCTGACCAGGAAAACAACATATACATAACAAGAAACATTCAACAACGCTGTGTTTCCACATAAGGGATTAACACAAACAATGAACACATAGGACTGCCGCTAGTGCTACTTGAAAGCCAACCAAAAAACAACGGTCAACACAACTTGTCCCAATCGCTTCTTAACCCAATGGTGAAGCACCCGTGTTCCCTGTTGTTCTTGCTGTCCTGTCAAATTTCCGCACCCTCTACGGTGCTGCTTCTGGAAAATCACAACATCAATGTTTACATACACATTGATTTCGTTCGTGGGGATCTGGAGGACTGCATTTGGGTGTGGGACTGTTCATGTTTGTTTGAACTGTGGGGGGTCGCAATGGCGGCACCGTAGGGCCGTGGAAGCTTACCTGGAAACCGAAACACATAAGAAGCACATGAACAACGCTGCGTTTCCACCTGGAATAAAATCAAGGCAACTTGTGGCTGCCGCATTTTCCATTCGTAAGACACATTGAAACAGCGACAGTCACACGTGCTCCCAGCTGTTTTGACTGTCTTCCCATGTGAAACCCCACGGCTTATCATTATTCTTCTGTTGTTTGTTCCATGTGTTTCCGGTAAGCTTCCGCGCCCCCCACGGCGCTGCCCCTGGAACCCCATCTAAGAGCAACCTGTGAATGCAATACAGTTTGGCGGCACATGTGAGGATATACACATTCAATTTGATTGTGTGGTGCTAGGAACTGCTTTTAATTGTGGGGGACCTCATTTGCGGCGCCGTGGAAGCTTACCAAGGCAATCACAATAAACAACAACAGCAAACACAACAACACCAACAGCAACAACAACAATCATGTTTAGACTGTTCGCTCTCATCTGCGCACGTGCTATCAAACATGTATAACCCAGCCCTCGATACCCGCCCCCTTCGTCTTCGATCGTACACCCTTGGGGGTCTATCTTTCTTACCTGCAGCGTGTATTTCGCGCAGCCCCCAAGGCAGGGGAAGAAAGGACGGCTGGAAGGAAGGGACAAGGGGAAGGTAGTAGGATGGAGGGGGGCGAGGAGCAGAGCGAACAGGAGTGGGGGGCGAGCGAGCGGGGGCCACGAAGGGCATACGTATATGGGGCCACAAAGGGCGACAGCGGGGCCACGACGGGCAGCAATGGGGCCACGAAGAGCGCGAGCGAGTGGAGGCCACGAAGGGTATACGCATACGGGGTCACAGAGGGAAACAGCGGGGCCACGAGGGGCAGTAATGGGGCCACGAAGGGCATACGTATATGGGGTCACAGTAGGCGACAACGCGACAACAAAGGGCATGCATATGGGACCACGAAGGACGCGAGCGGGCGGGGGCCACGAAAGGCATATAATGCGGGGCCACTGAGGGCAGCAACGGGGCCACTGAGGGCATCAACGGGGCCACTGAGGGCAGCAACGGGGCCACAAAGGGCGATAGCGGGGCCGCAAAGGGCAGCAACGGGGCCACGAAGAGCGCGAGCGAGCGGGGGCCACGAAGGGCATACGTATACGGAGCCACAAATGGCGACAGCGGGGCCACGAAAGGTAGCAATCGGGCCATGAAGGACGGCATACGTATATGGGGCCACAAAAAGCGACAGCGGGGTCACGAAGGGCATGCATATGGGGCCACGAAGGGCTCGAGCGAGCGGGGGCCACGACGGGCATAAGTAAATGGGGCTACAAAGGGCGACAGCGGGGCCACGAAGGGCAGCAATGGGGCCACGGCGGGCATACGTATATGAGGCCACAAAAAGCGACAGCGGGGCAACACAGGGCATGCATATGGGGCCACGTAGGGCGCGAGCGAGCGGGGGCCACGAAAGGCATATAACACGGGGCCACTGAGGATAGCAACGGGGCCGTAAAGGGCGACAGCGGGGCCACGAAGGGCCACGAAGAGCGCGAGCGAGTGGAGGCCACGAAGGGTATACGCATATGGGGTCACAGAGGGAAACAGCGGGGCCACGAGGGGCAGTAATGGGGCCACGAAGGGCATACGTATATGGGGTCACAGTAGGCGACAACGCGGCAACAAAGGGCATGCATATGGGGCCACGAAATGCGCGAGCGGGCGGGGGCCACGAAAGGCATATAACGCGGGGCCACTGAAGGGCAGCTACGGGGCCACTGAGGGCAGCAACGGGGCCACTGAGGGCAGCGATGGGGGCCACGAAGGGCGACAGCGGGGCTACGAAAAACATGCGTTTGGGGCAACGACGGGCGCGTGCGATCGGAGACCACGAAGAGCATATAGTGCCGGGCCGACTGTGCCACTGAGGGCAACAACGGGGCCACGAAGGGCGCGAGCGAAGGCGACCGCGGAACCACTAAGGGCAGCGAGGGGCATCGAAAGCGGGCGGAGGGCAGCAGGAGGCGACTGCAGTCCCTAACGAGCAGTTTGGGCGGGCTGGCCCCGACGGGCGGGTCAAGCGGGCGGGCCGCTGAAGCGTGAATCCTGCTTGAATCGCAAGGGATCTTTAGCAAGAACGCGACTCCCCAAACAATCAGGAGGACGTCCAAACCGAAAGCGCGATTCATGAGCGTCGATGGGGCGGCATCTTAATAAATTGTGGTGGTACCTCAAGCGAGAGCGCGATGCCTGAGTAGATCGCAAGACCATCTCAAGCGAAATCTTAGTTTCTCAATAAAAGGTGGCAAAGTAACAGGCGTGAGCCGTCGTTGTAATTCGAGGGTCCAACGCCCGTGTCGAGGAGCGGCATCTGAATAAATTGAAGGATCCAGCGGGAACGCGATCCCTGACTATATTGCAAGGCGGTCTCTGGCGAAAGCTTCATTTCTGTATAATTTGTGAAGAACTATCAGGCGGCAGCCGCTGTTGTTTCAATTCGATGGGCCAAGGGCTAAGTTTGACCCCCAAGACTGTCCCGAATAAAGAAATGGAGTGGTAGTCCTGGAAAGGACACTTCCGGGAAAACAACCATGGTTACCAGAAGGTGGGATCAACTATAATTATTATCCGTACGTGAAAGCTCCTCAACAACAACAACAACATCAACAACAACAACAACAACACCAGCAGCAGTAGCCGCAGCAACACCCACACCAACAACAACAACACCAACACCAATAACACCAACACCACCAACAACAACATCTACTCTAACTACGACAACAACACCAACAACACCATCAATACGAACAGCAAAGCCAACAACAAAAATAACAACGTGAAACACGCTGTGCTCACACATGGGTGGATCAAACAACTCGCGAATCCAGATGTACGGATTGGTAAAACAAACAAGCTCGGCAACGATCGCGTGTGCTCCTTGGCTGTTCATATTGCCACAAGTGAACACCTGTTTTTCCGTGCGTCACATGTTCGCCATATCCGAGACGCCCCTCCCCCAAAACAAAAGCATGAACAACGGGGCGCTTGTTTTCTCTGCACACTCCCCGCGTTGTTTCCGCACCTCATTTCGCACCCTGCCTCGTCCCCAGCATGTTACCGCACCCGCCATCACCGTCATCGTCAGCATCGCACCCCCGTCATCACTACCATCATCCCACGATGACCACCTCTGGTGTCCATCATCGCCCCATCAGGTTTTCACGCTCGCCATCACCATGCCAGCATCACTGCTCGTCATTATCATCGTCACCCTCAAATCGTCGTCATCATCCTCACCGTTATCATCACCACGATCAACATTGCACACAAAACGACGTTCATCTGAGGAAATCTCAAGCGGGATTTCCGTCTGTAACTAAACCCCGAGGAAGTCTCAAGCGGGATCCCCCGCCCTGTGGGGCCCGCGGATCATGTTACTAATCTGAACTGGTCATCGGAAATCTCAAACTGTTCTCTCAAGATTGGGCTGCTCAGTTATGAATTCGGCGGGAGTCTCGAGCGGGAACCTCGTCTGTGAACGACTCGCGGGGGAGTCTTGGGCGGGACCCCTCCTTACGGGGCCCGCAAATCATGCTACGATCCCATGCAGGTGATCGGGAACTTCTAACCAACCTCAATGTTTGGGCTCCTCATTCCTAAATATGGCAGAACTCTCAAGCGGGAACCCAATCTGTGATTGAGTGGAGAAGACGTCTCAGGCGGGAGCCCCCTCCGTATGGGGTCCGTAGATCGCGTTATTGATCCGAGCGGGACATCCGAAACTTGCCACCTGCCTCACTTTTGCGTTCCTCATTCCTGCACGCGGCAGGGATCTCCAGCGGGAGCGTCTGTGATTGAATGGCGACGAAATCTCAGGCGGGAGCCCCTTCCCTATGGGGCCCGCAGCTCACGTTGCAACTCCGAACGGGCGTCGTCTGTGAATGAATGGCGAGGAAATCTCGGGCGGGGGGGCCCTCCTGGTGGGGCCCGCAGCTCATGTTATCATACCAGCCCCCAACGGGTCGTCGGGGCGCTGTGGCCGTCCTCGTTTTCTGGCGTCTTGAAGCCTGAAGATGGCGGCAGTGTCGGGCGGGAGCCTCGTGCGTGAGTGAATGTCGAACAAATGCATGCGGAACGCGCTGGTTCTGCGGCCGCCTACGCGGAGAGTTCCTGGAACGCGGGTCGTCGGTTTCCCTGCGGAAGGCGCTCACGGAGTTCGACACAAGAGCTGGGAGGTCCGAGGCCGAGGCGGAACATCTCGCGTCAAAGCTGGGCTTCGCGCTGCCTCCAGCCCGATCGCGGCCGCGACTGGCTCGACACCTGCGGGATTGCCTCAACAGCTTGCTCCCGCGATCCAGTGGTTCGTGGGGTTGTTCCAGCGGCCTGGCCCACGGGATTGTCCAAGCGGCTTCGCGATCTCGCCATCGGAGAACGCCCCCGTGCCGGCCGTGGCGGCAACGGCGCCGAGGAGCATCGACGTGCGTGCCCTGCCAAAAGGGCGGGGCAAGAGGATGTGGATGGGGGACAAAAGCAAGAAGACGAAGAGGAGGCAAAGCAGGAGCCGGGACGAGGGAATTCGCCACGGCGAAAAGGAGAAGGGCGATGAGGAAACGGGGAAGAACCTCTGCACTCACAGGGACGACAATGATGTTTATTTCCGCATTTGTTTTGGTGATTCTCATGTGGGGTCCTACCGTCGGAATAATTGTGTTCTGTGGACACCCCCCAGCGCAGGAAAGATCACCTCACCACCTCCCCTCCTCTGTTCTTCGCGCACGCATTCACACACTCATCATCATCATCATCATCATCATCATCATCATCATCATCATCATCATCATCATCATCATCATCATCATCATCAGCTCATCATCATCAGCTCATCATCATCACCATCACCATCACCATCACCATCACCATCACCATCATCATCATCATCATCATCATCATCATCATCATCATCATCATCATCATCATCACCGTCATCATCATCAGCATCATCAGCATAAGCATCAGTATCATCACTCACTCATTCACCCACTCACTCGCTCATCACCATTATCATCACCACCATCATCACCAGGGCCCCCAAGGCTTGAATCTTGAGAGAGTCTCAAGCGGGGCCTTGTCTGTGAGTGGCTTGCGAGGAATCTCCGGCGGGAGCCCCCTCCCTATGAGACCCGCAGAGCATGTTACCAATCACAAGGAGTCATTCGAAACCCGCACTTGTCGTCACGGTTGGGCCCCAGATCCTTGCATCTTCAGGAAGTCTCAAGCGGGGGCCTTGTCTGTGAGTGAATTGCAAGGAAGTCTCCGGCAGGAGCCGCCTACCCACGGGGCCCGCACCTCCTGTAGTCAATCGCAGGGGGTCGCTTGAGACCTGTAACTGCCGTCGCTTGAAGCTCCTGAGGATTGAATCTGGAGGGAATCTTGAGCGGAAGCCTCGTCCGTGAGTGACTTGTGAGGAAGTCTCGAGCAGGAGCCCCTTCCCTATGGGACCCGCGCCTTCTGATTTATCCCAGGGATGGGACGGAAAGGAGGTGATGATTACTCTCTGACCAACCAAGAAGATGCTCATGGTGGGTTTTACCGTAGGAGTAATTGATGCTCTCCTGATGAGCTTCAGCGCCACCGATGGCGCTGTCGCTGGAAACCCCTTTAGCATCAGCTTGTCGATGACATGCACATTGATTTCATCGGTGGGGATGTACACTTTGAGCTTGATTGTGGGACTTTTCGAACTGTTTGAATTGTTGGGGGTTGGGGATCTCAGTGGCGGCGCCGTGTGAGCGTGGGAACTTACAAGGGAAACGAAACTTTTATGCACAACGCTGTGCTTCACACGGAGACGTGTGGCTGTCACCCTGGTGGTCGTGGTCGGTAAGACAAAGAAGAGCAACGACAATCACACGTTTTCCCAGCTTTTCCATATGTCAGAGCCAACCGTTTTTACTGTGTTTCCTGATTTTGTCCTGGTTAGCTCCCACCCCTCCCACGAAAGCTCCTTGGAGTCAATTGGTCAGAAAAAACCATGTGGTCTCATTGGTTGTGACTCTAAACAATGAAATTAATTTGAATTGTACATCTGCCTCTACAGGTGTTAGGTTAACACACACACACAAGAACACTTGGCTGCAATCGCACAAACGAAGGGTCCTACTCGGAAGCTCCATCGCCGATCCGAGACATCTGCGCGGACCTCCGAACATATGTATGTTTGCTGTGATTCCTCTTCGAACCTTGTGCGGCAAGTGGCAAAAGTTGCAGTTGACACCGTTTCTGCAACGCGCGGTCAGCTTGATATACTTGCAAGGCCTACAGGTGCCGGCGGCGTGCTTCTCCGCGATCCACCCCTCCCGCCGATCCACGAGCTCCTGCGCCTCCCCACGCAGTAGGCTGTGGCACGCGGGCGGCACCAAGCCGGAGCTTCCGCAGCTTTTGTCCTGGCCTCCGCCGCTGATCGGGGAGACCGAAGGCTCGAGTTTAGGGGACTCGAGTTGGCCTGTGACGGGGCTGCCATAGACATGACGAAATCCAGCCTGAAATTTGACGCGAACCCCCGCTGCAAACATCCCGCGAAAACTGGACCGCCAAAATCCTGGACGGGCCCGTCAAAAGAGCGTCGGCAAACCCGAGTTCCGTCGAACTCGAGTCTTACGTCTCCCCGAACTGGATCCGGAGGATCCACTGACCTTATCCTGGCTGTAGTTGCCAATCTCCGCCCAGGGGCAGCGGCTTCCCGAGGCGACTGAGGCCGATGCTGAGAGCGCGCGATGGCTAGTGGCGTCCTCCGCTGCGCTCACGTGAAGACAGCTGTCCGCGCGCGTAGGCCTCTCCGTGGCGCTTCTGGGTGCAACGCGAGCCGCATCCACCTGAGCAGTGCCTCCACCAAGCGCGCACACAAGATGACCGTCGCTCTTGCTCCGGCTTAGTCCTGCAGCAGGGTCCACCACCTCCAAGAAACCGTTCTTAACGACAAGCCTGGTTCCGTCGGCCTGCCAGGGGCCCTGCTCCTGAGAGGCTCAAAGGTTGGCATTGCCAATATCGGCGGTTGCCTCCACCGGCGGAAGATGATCCTGATCTCGGTGATGGTGGCAGATGCTCGGCCTTCGTAGATGGCCAAGGCAATACCACTAACACCTAAACCCAAGATCAACGGTCTCTGGTGGAAACGCCTCCCGGTGTTTAAAGAAACAGAAAACAGTATAAACATGAACTGTCGGAAGCTGCAGCTTTCTCGGATCGGCGCTGGATCCCCCGTCCTGGCGCGCGGAGCGCGCCAGGGGTGGCGCCGCATGCACCGCCAGGCGGGACCCAGCGCAGATCCAAGAAATTCGGGCGGACATCCGAAACGTATGTTTATCCCGTGCTCTATCCCTCGACATTCCTAGGGCCCCGAAGCTGCGATCCCAGACTTTTCCCCCAAGACCAACTCTTAATCCTGAATGGTTTTCTGACAGTCCCCGGGCCCGTGGAGGGCGTCGGGAAGCCCCAACTGGCGAAAAACTCCACGACCTGTTTCCCTCAGGACTTGTTTTTCTTTTATTCACGGCGAGCGGTCCTTAAGGCTGCGATCGCGGCGCATCATGCTGCTCGCGCGGCCAGTACGCGCCCTGGGCGGCGTGCGGTGCGGCCGCCGTTCAGATATTCCAGGCGGCGCTCGGCACGCTCTCGAGGGCCGCACCGAGCTCGGACCATCATGGCTGCGGGCGGGGGGGGCCGTCAGGGGTGCAGGGGGGGCTGTCGGGGCGGGGTGTCGTGGGGGGACCAGACAGGGGGGGGGCAGGGGGGTATCGGAGGTGTGTCGGATTGGGGTCAGCGAAGCTGTCGGATGTGGCAGCAACTCCCCTCCCCGATGTTTTTTTTGGAACCATAACGGTAACGGGACAATAAACCGCATTGCGGAATCTAGAAACCGAATCCTGGAGCAACGTTGCATGCCCAAAGCTTTCTCGTATATTCTGCACGCCCAATAATGGAAAACGTCCCTGCTAGGGCCTACGGAGGCCTATGCTCGGTAGCCTGCACCGTTGCCCATGCACATCTCAATTGGTGGGACTTCGCTCGTCGGCGGGCTCTCGGAACCCGATCATTGAAACCCCGGATCGTGGTCCTCACCGCCGGCCGGCCGAGCGAAGCGACTGAAAGACGCAAGGGAGTGGGAGAGGGAGAAATGGAGGGGAGAACCCACCGCACCACCACCACCACCTGGCTGGGCACCTGGCTCTTGGGCGGTACTCCCCTTCTGGTTCTGGACTACTCCGACATAGCGGTTGTCCTCTAGCATCCTCCTGGTGGCAGCTTGGGATCGGTTCTTCAGTCCTGAATCCTCTCGTATTCTATCCACCTCTGATCCCTCATCTACAAATATCAACCTCCCACTCGTCACTAAGTGAAACAACGCCGCGTTAAACTTTGTCACATCGTTTTTCGTCAGAGAATCCACAGGCATTCTTCCGTGGAGCGTCCCGCGGACTTGGCAGGATGCTTGTTCTAGTGCTTCGCATATTATTGCCAGGTCGCTTGCTGCGCGCCTATATTTAGCACGGGCGTTACCTTTTTTGATCATAGTGTCGTACATTGGCTTGGCGTCCACTACGTGGGTCTGGCCTTCTCGGGTTCCAAAGCGACAGACTTGACGGAGTACTGTAGTGAATGGGCCAGATCGTCTGTGATGGTCACGGATGGTCACATCTCGGAACGCCAAGTATCGGCACATGATTTGAAGGTACTCTACCTCGGCCACGGTTGACGAGAATGCTTGCGTTTTGCCCGCCAAAATTGACGGAACCTTGCGCCGGAGTTTCGACCTGCGTCAGCCGAGGATGGACGCGCCGACGCACTGGTTTTCTTCTATGCTGCGATCGCATGCGAGTACCATCCACGCTCCTTGAATGGGGTTCTCTGGGAGCCCCCTGGAATTCTCGGTTCCCGGGCCACAGGAACCTCCTGCATCAGAGAAGGATACAAATGACATGTGCTCTGGGTTCAGTTTCCACACAATCATCCACCTACAGGCAGTGACACAGAGGTGCTTGACTCACTTGTCAGCCAGACTGACATCTCCAGCGGTTGCCGCCTTCAGGCGGCTGGTAAGCATACTCGCAGGTCCTGCTGCTTCTGGTCGAGCTTCTCGACCAATCCAGTTTAACTTATACACAAGAGACCTGAGCGACCGAAGCTCTGAGTCCTCGAGGGGCGCATCTTTGTGTGCAAAACGTCCCTTTGCCAGTGAAATGGGTCGGATCTCTTCTAGTTCCATATCAATGGTGGTTCGGTTTGGTCCGACGGTAACACGACGGCCTGCGTACTCGACAAGTCCAGCATGGCAGTCCTTGTACTTGCCGAAACGGAAGCGTGACTCCAGGAGACCGCGCAACCATGACGGATCAGTGACCCCTTCGGCGCGTTAACCTCCTCGCACGGCTCGACGTAGATTTCGCCCTGCGCCCGAGACATCTTATCCGATTGCATGATAGCGTTATTGACATCTGCGATATCCGCGCGCACCCCTAGGTTCATCATGATCTGGGCAAAGAGCAGGATGCTTGATGCCTGGGTGCGGGAGAGTACGCCTGCAAGGATCCTGCATCTGGGTCCTTGTGTCCGTGGACGCACCAGCGCGACCTCGCTTCGGGCTCGGTGAGCGCGCCCTCCACCGGCTTCCACCGACGGACCACTCAACTAGAGAAGATCCGCCCGGGCTGGCTGTTCCTCCCGCACGACGTCCGCCTGCTCGGGAGGGATGACCTCCGCGCCTTCAGACCCACCCACACTGCCCCACTTCTGCTGATCCGATGCATCGAACTTGGCTCGGCCCCGGGGCCCAAGTTTTCTCGGACACACATCCCCGCCCCTACTAGCGGCGAACACCCCGTTGCCCCGCCATCCAGCGGGGAACCCCGCTCCGCTACCAACTGTGGCAGCAACTCCCCTCCGCGATGATTTTTCAGACTTGAGCCATAACGGTAACAGGACAGTAAACCACATTGCTGAAACAATAAATCGAAATCCTGGAGCACGGTTACGTTACACGGAGAGGCTGTCGGGGGGGCGCAGCGGGGAACGAAAGTGTTAGTGGGGCTCGTTGTGTATTTGCAGCGTTTGCATGGCCAGGGGTGCTCCAGACCCTAGCACTCCTCGGGTACGGCAGAAAGGGGGGAGGGCAGCCTCTAGGAAGAAACCCAGGACCCCCCCCATAGCCGATAGAAAACGCACGACGAGCTTACTAGGGCATCTGAAGATCTTCCTTGGGGGGCTGGCCTGCATGAAAAAATCCAGGCCCCCCCCCTCATAGCTTGTATCAAATGTACGACGAGCCTCTGATGGCATCTGAAGATCCTCTTGGGGGGGAGCTGAGGAATTTCTTGGGAGGCTGAAGAGCTCCTCGATGGGGACTGAAGAGCTTATTGGGGCCTCTGGGGATCTTCTTGCGGTCTCTATAGAGTTTCTGGGGATGTAAAGCTTATGGCGACTTCCGGACAGTTTATTGGAGCCTCTGGGGGGCTTCCTGCGTTCTCTCTAACGTTTATTGCAAATCGATGATATGACGATGATGAGGAGGAGGAGGAGGAGGGTGAGGAGGAGGATGCTGGTGGTGGTGGTGATGATGTTGGTGCTGCTGATGATGGTGACCATGGCGACGATGACGATGACGACGATGATGATCCACGAGGATGATGATGATGGAGATGGGGGTGATGATGTGATGATGATGTGATGATGATGGTGATGATGGTGTTGGTAGTGATGATGCTGCTGATGGCGATGGTGAACATGATGATGGTAGTGATGATGATGCTGACCGTGATGAGGGTACTGATGGTGATGCTGATGATGATGTTAATGATGATGACGATGCTGGTGAAGATGATTATATGGATGTTGATGAGGAGGAGGAGGATCAGGATAACAAAGAGAAGGGGAGGAAGAAGGAAGAGGATGCGGAGGAGAGTCGTCACATGTGACACCTCTCATTATCACGTTTCGGCGGACCCTCATGGAAGTTTTGTTTGATGTCTTGGGGCTGTCCTGGGCTCCTGAGGGCCAGTCGTGGGGCTCCCGTGGGGTCCTCTGTGTCCTTCTCGGGGCCGTCTTGGGGCTCCTTTGGGGCCCTCGCGGCGGTCTGGGGGATCTCTTGGGGTCGTCGTGAGGCTGTATTGCGCCGTGCAGGGATTCTTGCGACAGTACGCGCGCAAGGGCGCTCTTGCGATGAAGACATGCGCGCGCGAGAGGCCCATGTGGAAACATGTGATGCACATGTTGGGAAAAAACCTATGGTTTTCTCAGAGAGCCCGAACGCAAGCTTGTTCTGAACATCCGTGTTGGGAAACCATGTGGTTTGAATATTTTCGGGACACTCGATTTTGAAATCCTTCCGGAAACTACGGTGTTTGAACAAATTCGGCATGCGCGCGCGACGACGCGCGTATGTACACTTCGTCCCCCTCATTTGCAAATGATGTTTGAACACTGACGAGTTTTGATAAAAGGGTGCGCGCGCATACGGACTTTTGCAGAGGATGAGGTGGGGGCGATATTAGCCGGGCTGAGGTGGTATGAATTCAGATGTTAAGATGGATGATGGGGCGGAATCGTATTTAAAAACAAAACGAAAAGAGGATACGTTCAGTCTGAGGAGCTCCCATTACCTGGTTTAAAGGAGGGAGAAACAATGTGGTGCGATCTATACTGTGCCACTATGCTATGCAATGTCGCGCGATCTGCGTGCAAGCTATGTGGTGTAAGCTAGGTTGTTCGATCGATGTTGTGCAGTAGATGTGGTGCGATCTGTGCGGTGCAAAATAGGTGGTGCAGTATTGAAGGTGTTATTTGTGTGGTGCAATATCTGTGATGCAAGCTATGTGGTGCATTCTAGATTGTGCGATCGAGGTTGTGCATTATTTGTGGTGCGTTGTATGTTGTATGATCTCAGAGGTGAGATTTATGTTGTGCAGCCTATGTGGGGCAATATATGGAATTCAATGAAAATTGTGCGACCTATGAGGTGTGATCTACGTGCTGCAGTCTGTGCGGTGCAATCGGTGCGAGGCGGCGACGGGCGGCGACGAGGCGGCGACAGGGCGGCGGCGGCGACTACATGGCCGCCAGAGCGGCACATCGGCAAAGACGACGGGCGGCGACGAGGCGGCGACGGGGCGGCGACGGCGACTACATTGCCGCCAGAGCGGCACACTGGCCCTGACGATGGGCGGCGACGAGGCGGCGACTGGGCAGCGAGGGCGACTACATAGCCGCCAGAGCAGCACACTTGCCCAACCCACAAACAAAAAAGCCCTAAGTGCAAGCACTGTTTGGGGAACTTGCGTGTTCAGCTGCCGCTGGATATGTATGGACATCTGAATCTGTGAGTGCGAGCCCTCTGGAGCTCGCAAAGGACATGCGGGTACCGCCCACAATTCGGCCCATGGTGCCCCTTCGAGCACAAACGGTTGCGGAGCAGCAGGCAACTCACACTTGGGCTTACAAGGAGGGGGTCGGGAGGCGCCCATGTGTCGAGGAATTGGCCCGGCGGCGGGACGGAAACCATCTGCATGTAGCCGATTTCGCAACCCCTCTTTCCCTATCCCCCCCTTTCGTTCGGCCCGAGGGGGGCGGGAGGGGGGGCCAGGGGCCAGGATTCGGGGGCGGCCCAGAGGGGGCGTCCAAGAGGGGGGGGGCACAAATCATGGCCAGCGGCATGTGCGCGGCTCAGGGGGGGGGGCAGGGATTGAAATGAGAAGAAGCGCCATGAAATCTGGGGAAATATCATGGCCCAGGCCATGATATCCACTCCCCCTAATCATCACCCCCCTCTTTGCCGTCCCCGAAGGATGGCGGGCAAGGGGGGCCAGCCAGGCCAGGGCGGGAGGAGGCCCGGGGGGAAGGCCCGAGCGCACTTGGAGCGGAGCCCCTGTAAGTGGGGCGTGGCGCCCCTCGGGCTCCTGTGGGTCCACACAGCCATCGGGTGATGAGAGCTCACTGCACCGACCTTGTAGACGTGCTGTAGCGGATTTTTGCGTGTTCTGCCAATGAAAAACCCCGAAACGACAAGTGAAACACGAAGTTAATTTCGCGTGGATTTCTTTAGTCTTCATTCCTGGCCAAACATCCGCACGAAATGATCCTCGAAATCCGGAATGAAATTCTCCAGGACACTCCAGACCCATCCGATCGTCTTCCGAACGAAACCAGTTGGCGCAATGAGACTTCCGTGGGCACCTGCTGGCAGGCGGGTTTCTCATGTGACGCGCCTTCTGCGCCCGCACCCGCTCTCAGCCAGAGCGTGCGTCGCAGGAGGGATAGATACGCAAATTGCCCCTCGGAGCTCAGTCCTGCCCAGCCCACATGTCTGCGGCTTCGATGGCCAGAATGCACCGCTGAACGCCGCGTGCCATCTGCTCTCGAAAGGGGGCTTGAGCACCGATCCTGCGTGAGAAAGCAACTAACGAAAGCTGTTGGTCTGGTCGTCCCATTGCGCCCGATAGCGCGCCCAATCGCGCGCAAAGCGGACACAATTCATCCCCCTCACATGGCGCTATCGGGCGCTACTGGTCGCTTTTGGGCGCTACTTGGGCGCTACTCGGCGCAGCGGGAGCTTCCGCGATTTACTACCTAGCCCGTTGCACCGAGAGCGCCAAGGGGCCTCAGCACGGTGCTGTCCGGCTGAGCTCCTGCTCCAAACGCCGAGAGAGCCGCCCGCACGCTCCCCCCGGCCAATGAAATGGCGCCCGCCGCGGTAGACCACGCTCTTGTCCACGGACTCGGGGGGCGGCAGGGGCGGGCATCAGGGAGACGGGCAAGCGGAGAGAGGGGGCCAGCTCAGCGGGTCTGCAAGCACGTCGCGCCGATGACGGCGACGACGTCGTCGACGTCGGCGATGTCGAGGACGACGACAACGACTTCGCCGTCGACGGGAACGTCGCAACGTTATCACTCACGTCGGCAACGGTACCCCTGGCAAACAACATGAAAAGGACCGAAACGCCCTCCTTTTGGGCCTGACACGGACGTCGTCAAGGGTGGCATCAGAACGTGTGAGCGCAATTGAAGAGGATCTGCGGTGTTCCGAATGATGCTTGGGTAGACCAGAAGTCCGCCTGCTTGGATGTAAATTCGTCTTTCACTGATTCCCCAAACGGTGCTTCCACCCAAGGGATCTTAAGTGCGTTTCTAAGATATTGGATGGGTGTCTTGAGGATTCGCCACGTTCTGGATAGTTGCCGCCACATTGCCGCGAGTTGCCGCCTGGGGGGTTCCAAAGATTTACCATGTCCCGCCCGTTGCCGCCCGTTGCTGCCTGTGGGGGTGTCCAAGAGATTCGCCACGTTCTGGTCGCTTGCCGCTCGTTGTCGCCAATTGCCCCATGTGGGGATGTCCAAAGGATTCGCCACTTTCCGGTCCATTGCCGCCCGTTGTCGCATGCGGGGGTGTTCCGAAGATTCGCCACGTTCCGACGCGTTGCCGCTAGTCGCTGGCCGCTGCCGCCAGCGGGTGCGTCCCGAGGCTGCAGCTTTGCCCTTCCGAAAACAGCCGCAAAGACGTTTCGAATCCTCCCGCTCCTCGGCGGGGGCGGTCCAGTGGTTGGTTCATTGGGAATGCGAACGGGATGAATAGGAGTACGCATGCGAGGAATTCGGGGACATAGCGCGTTTGCTCAGGGTCGTGCTTCGGCATCTACTCACTGGGGCGCAGAAGAAGGAAACGCAGGAGAAGGAAAAACACGAGGAGGAAGGGAAAGAGGAGGCATGTTTCTTGGAGAAGGCGTGTTTCCTATGGTCGTGTTTCTGCGCGTGTCCACTGGGACGCGCGGTCAAGAGGATAATGAAAAAGGAGAAATCAGGATGATGAGGAGGGGAAGAAATAGGTCCCACACCATGTGTCGTCGCACTCTGTTGGTGGACGTTACGCGGTGCAGTCTGAATGGTGGAGGCTATGAGGTGGAAGCAACGTGGTGTATCCAAGTTCGGCAACTGATTTACACGCGCCGAAACACACGCGCGACGGGGGAGGGGAAGGGAAAAGGACAAGGAACACAAAGAAGAGACGAGAAGGGCGGGGGAATCAAGCCTGCAAGCTCGGGGCGGGCCGTGCAAAGCCAACGGGACGCGAAGGGCGAAACAATCAGCAGAAAAGCGAGCGCTTGCGCTCCAGGGTGCGGGCGGACTGCAAGCTGCCAGGCCACGCAGCGGGGATAGTCATACACACTGGATGCAGACAAAAAGCTGAGGAGGAGGAGGGAGGCGGAGGAGGAGGAGGAGGCGGAGGACGAAAGAAGGAAGAGGGGGAGGGCGACTGCCCGCTCAAATCGCGCGTTCGGGAGCCTTCGCGACCGCGCGGGGGCAACCGCGCCCTTACGCTGAACGCTCCGGCCTGCAAGCCACGGAGCGCGCTGACCGCGCAGGCCTCCTTGCCCCCGGCAGGCTGGCGCCCATTCCGCGGCCCCGAATCGCACCCGCATGGCTAGTTGAAATCGGAGGCCGCTGCCTCGGACGCCACCCCCGCGGGGAGCCACAAGCCCGAGGAGGGCAGGGGGCCGCCCCCCAACGAGGGGGAGGGAGGAGAAGGAGAAGGAGGAGCAAGAGGAGGAAGGAAGGGCAGAAAGAGGAGAGGAGGGGGAGGGGGATAAGGGGAAGGGGGGCGGTCCCAAACCCACAAGGTGCGGGGCCCCGCAGGGGGAGGCTTGTGGCTGGCGCTGGCTAGCCGCCCAGCCAAGGCCAGATGGACTGCGGCGCGCCCAGGCCGAGCGAGCGCGGCCTTCACAGCCCCGATGGAATGGGAGAGGAATGCGGAAAAGAGGGGGCGCGGGAGGGAGGCGACTGGGCGCCACGCCCAGATTTTAGCAAGGCGCCGCTTAAATGTTCTGTGTCCTGTCGCCGCCTCCCGCAAGGCCTGCTGCAGCGCCCGCCGCACCGCGGCTGCGGTCCGCGCTCCAGTGCATTGTTCTTCCGAGTTGCCCCAAATTTCTCTCGACAACGCGCGTTGCCGCACTTCGGCGCGCCACTCGCCCGCGATCCCGGCGCGTCTGCGGGCCCCCCATGCAAAAAGAATTGCGCGTTCGCTGTCAGTTCTCCGCGACGAAACTCGTCTTGCACCCCAAGGAACCAATCGTCCTCGTCTTCCACGCGCTCGCACTCCGTCAGCTCTGTCATTCCTTGCACTGCCCCTTCGCCTGTCTCCCCAGAAGATATGCTGCCCGCGGTCCTCCGTCGCGCCGTGGCGCGTACTTCCGCGCATTCTTCCGGTGCGACGTGGGCAGCGCAATGATTGCTGTTCCCGACGGCGGCTCCAATTGATATAAATCTCAACAGAACATCACGCTCACGCCTCCGAGCGGCCTGTCTCTCTGTCGCTCCGTTCACATAGCAACCGGCTCACCACTAACATATAAACACCCTTCAAGTGTTCCATACAGCCGGGCCTAGGACACAATAACATCCTTCAAACACGTAAGAAGGGCATCCTCCAACAATATGCACAGGAACACCCAACCAACACGAAGAGAATTAGGGCACCCTCCGCGAACCCACCTCGATCTGATACCTCGGCCCGACCGTAATACACCTTGCACATGTCCTGCCGCACGCATTTGCCGAAATCGCAAACTTATGAGTTGTGCACTCTCGCCGAAAACGCGCATTCACATTTAACCACGTGGTGCATCCTCGTTGATCCAGCATTCGCCCAATGCGTCAATCCGTAACAACAGGCAACCCACATGCGCGCGCCACCACGCGCGCACATCGAAACTCGTCCAACATCAACACCATGATTTTACGAAGAATTTCAGAATAGAGCTATTCACTAACACGATCTGACAACTATTTGTTGTTGCACCCGAAGAATTACAACATTTCTTCGTATCTGCGCGCGCGCCCTTTCTCACCACCCTCATCAACGCCACCGCATCACCGCCGTGAGCGTCATCGCCAAGCGCCGCATTGCTGCAAGTATCATCACAACCGCCTTCTCCACCGACAATGAGCATCAGCCCTGTCATCACCGTCACCAACATCGGCGCCGTCATTTATTGGCTGTGCCGTCGTCATCGTCACCATCGCACTGACCGTCGCTAGCATCAGTATCGCTGTTGACGTCATCACGATATCGAGCGAACCCAGGCCACCGACCCGCACTGAAGTGCCCGCGCTCCAGCGCGGTCTCTGAGACGCTCTGGGGGATTCTATAGGTGAGCGCACACGCTGTCGCATTAGTTATGCCAAACAAGCTGGTCGGTCTGCGCGCGAACGTAAGCGCGCCAACGCTGTCATAGAGTTATGCCGTAATCGTGACCGCACGGGTGTTGCCAAAGAAGCTGTGGGTGGAAGGGTGGGATGCTTGCGCGAGCATTGGAGTTGACGGCTTCAAGTTCTGCAACGCAGATTACACCGCATAGCTTCCCCCTCACCAATATACACCCGTTAACTTGCATCACATAGATTGCGACGCGTCCCGTTCGATGTCCACGCTGGCAAACATCCCTTTGCCTTACCAACGGGGCCAAATGGTGAGGTTCGCAGTGCCGTGGTTCGAACCTCAACAGAAACATGTTTCGTTCGGGGTAGGTACGTCAGAGTAGTCGTAGCACGGTTGAGCACAGCAGATCAGGGAGCACAACGATCACTGCATGCCATAGACTACCATAGCGCCGCACAGTGTACCAAAGATCACATCAGAGGAAATCCATCCTTCAGGAAAGATATGACGTTTCTGTGGGATGCAGAAGCAGCCCATGCCCAGAGTAAGAGTCGAGCGCTCCCACAAAGGAAAAAAAACACTGCGACGTGGCCAGAAGGCCATTCGCACAAAGAAAGAGAAGACCCCGTACACACCCGTTGGGGTACGGAGACCAACTTACTTGTGAGACCAAAATGGGTGATGAGGAAACTGCGGGGGGAAGGGGTTGACATCAGATTTGATGTGCATTGGACACACAATCCAATGAACGAGTGGACGCACACATCGGAACATCACAATCGATTAGTGCATTTGCCTGCTGGATTGTCGATCCATTTCTAGCTGTGAATAAACCGGTATACATATATATATATATATATATAAAAACATACAGATAAACATACATGTGTAGGGGTAGCTGTCTCTCTGGGCACCATGTGTTCAAACAGGGCTGCTTCATAAGGCTGCGACATGGTGTGGAAGCATGCGCAATTAGGACCTGCTCAGGGCCATGATGCTTGAAGAGGCGATGCTGGTCATATATCATACGGTTCGCTACCGACTATTCTCACTATATTTCCATCGGGTTCACTCGCCAGGGCGTAGTTTCCGATAGTAAGGCTTTGCAGAGTACATGCTTTTGGTATCATGGCCTCGGGATAACCACCAAGACAACGAACGAGACGACCATCGAGATCACCTGGCATTGATCTCACGATCTGCCGATCTCACCATACATCGGCCCCAGAGTCTTTCCATGTATGTCCATAGACCTTTCTAGCGATCAATGTACATATACACACTTTCACTGTAAATCGCTGGTTGTCGTTAGAGCGGAGTTGCAAGGTGTGCGTTACTGCTTCATGCGTTTGCGTTGCGTTACGTGCTGTTGTGTTTACAATCACGTTCATTGCTTTATCCGTCGGTTCCTGCTGCGTTTGCAGTGGTTGTCATGGTTGCTTTATTGCATGCTGTCCCGCAAAGGGTTTCGTTTGCGCTGGTTGCTCACGTGGCGCAATTGTTGTAGGCATTGGCCCACAAGGCGAATGTTTATAGTTGTGGTACGCAGGGCGCTGTCTTTTGATAGCGTTGCCCCGCAGGCCCGTTCTTCCCAACTATCCTGTGGTGTTGGGTCCTCGCTTTGCAGAAACAACGCCCCGCGTTCCTCACTCCTTCCTCTTCCCTCTCCTCCCTCCTTATATCCCTTCTTCTACCATTCGCACGTCCGCATCGGCATCATAGTCATCATCGTCAACATTATCACTACCAGCATCGGCATCATCATCATCATCATCATCATCATCATCATCATCATCATCATCATCATCATCATCATCATCATCATCATCATCAGCATCATCATCATCATCATCATCATCATTAGCATCATTAGCATCAACATCGTCATCATGATCATCCTCCTACTCCCTCCTTCTTCCTCCCGTTCCTGCCCCCGGACATGTCCGTGCCGGCGCACTCCTCACACGTTTCGTCCGCGCCACCGCCCATTTCGGCGCCACAGGGAGCTCCACCGACGGCCCCCGTGGCAGGGTCGGCATGGCGCCACCGCGCCCATGTCGGCACACTCCTCACGCGTTTCGCGGCCCCATAGGGAGCTCCACCGAAGGCCCCTGTGGCAGGGTCCGCATGGCGCTACCGCGCCCATATTTCGGCACACCCTTCACACGCTTCGTGGCCTCATAGGGGCACCGATTTCAGCAAGCCCCTCACACGTTTTGCTGCCCCATAAGAAGCGCCACCGAAGGCTCCCGTGGCAGGATCCACATGGCGCCACCGCGCCCATATTTCGGCACAGCCCTCACACGCTTCGTGACCTCATAGAGAGCTCCACCGCAGGCCCCAATGGCTGCGCTCGCATGGTGTACTCGCCACCGATTCGGCACACCCCTCACACGTTCTGTGGAACAATCGGGAGATTCACCGAAAGCCCCAATGGCTGCGGTTGCATGGCATACCCGCCCCCGAATCGGCACACCTCTCACACGCTTCGTGACCTCAAAGGCCACTCTACCGAAGGCCTTATTGGCTGCGTTCGTATGGCGGCACCGCATCCGCTTTGGTACATCCCTCACGGGCTTCGTTGACCCATAAGGGCTGCCCCTATTTCGTCCCACCTGCCTTGCGGTACTCGCATGTGCATATTGTTGGGTTCTTCGCCAGGATTTGTTCTACTATGGCCTCACGCACGCGTTGTTTGGTTTTGTGGTGTCGCAGATCGCATGTGTTTGGTATCGCGGCCACCCAAACCGCAATGTTCCACGTCGTGGCCCCGAGCAATTTTTGTATGGTTCTCTAGCCCTTGCGGGCGCATGTGTTTGGCAGCATGGCCTCGCAAAACCATCGGGACACCCATCAGGACAACCATCGGGACAACCGTCGGGACAACCGTCGAGACAACCATCGAGACAACCATCAAGACTACTATCTGGACAAACATGCGCACAATCGTCGGGACAACCGTCGGAAAACAAACATTGGGGCAACCATCGGGACAACCACCGGGACAACCGTCGGGACAACCGTCGGAGCAACCATCAGGACAACCATCGGGACAGCCATCGGGACAACCACAAACATGACCATTGGGACAACCTATCGGGACAACCCCGCCCCACGGCCGCCGTAGGGGTAACTCATTTTTGTCCGCCTAAGCCTCCACTAGACAAATGGATTCGCATCACCTGCACGCACGGCGCGCACGACAAGCACCGATACCGAAACCGATTTCCCGGCTGCGGCACCTTACGTGTCGCTTCGGTCTCACCCCCCAGGCACCGACTAAACAAATGGAGCGCCATCCAGGAACATGTCCAATGATTTCTGTTATGTTGTTGTTGCTGTTTTGGGCGGCGGGTCTCAACAGCATGTGTGTGAGTGTGCGTGCGTGCGTGTGTGTACGCATGTGGAAACGCAAGGCGAGGAGCATAGGATAGCGAAGACACGTGGGTTCGATGACCGCTGGCAGACCAAGCGAGGATACTGGTAGGTGAAAGGATGAATATCAAATGTCTGAACAAATGAGCGTCTGGCTCGGGACATCCCCAGGCTGGTAATAGACCACCCAGGATCAATTATGCAGCAACCACACCTCCATCTGACTATTATGGCCCACTTCTCTCCTTCTCTCCTTCTCCTCCGCCTCCGTCTCTCCTTCTCCTCCGCCTCCAGTTCCCACCCTTTCTTTCTGTCCTTCTCTCCTTCTCCTCCGCCTCCTCCTACATTTCCACCCCCAGTAGCACACCTTGAAACAACATCCGCATAACTAATGTCACATGACCTCTTAGGATGCATGTAAGTGATTCAGATGACCAGCTCTTCCAACACAGCCTCGTCTTGCTCTTTCGAAGGTGGGTGGGGAAGGCCCCCCGGCCTCCTCATTGAGGATATGAGCTGGGGCTGCGACCAGGCAGAGCGTCCAAGAATGGCCCTTGATAGCTCCAAGATTGCCCCTTGTAGCCCAACGTGATTCCAGCATTGCGCAACGAGTTGTCAAAACCATTGGACGAACAATAAGACGTTCAATGATGTTATGCTGATCACCTTTCCAACTTCAAGATGTCCCTCGGGCCTCAAGACTGCCCTAAGAGAGACATCGGATGGGGGCCCAGGAGCAACAGGGGAGGGTCCAAAGTGCAGCCAGGAGCATTCCAAGAGAGTTCAAAGACACAACTTCTCAGGAAGTGGAAACCGAGGCTCCCCCCTTGTTTGGCCAATGGCCTCTCAGGAGAGGGCCCGAACAACATTCAGAATTACCACAAGAGGGCACCGAGAGAGCCTCAAGATGTTAAGATCCAAAGACCAAGGGGCCCCAACGGCTGACCACCCTTGCAATTTCAAGATGCTGCATAGGCTGGTCGATATCCGCGCTCGGTGTTTCGTTAATGTTCCGTCACTTCCCCTTTTTGCGACAGCCCGACTAAGAACCGTTCCTGGATGGGCTGCTGGGGATACGCGAAGCAACAACCACACTGTCCGACTCGACCAGCACAGCAATTTCAGCACGTGTTGCAATGGAGAAGCACACAAAGCGGGAATGAGAGGAAATAGTGTGGGTCAAATGGGACATTGTTTTACTGCGAATCGACTAGGGGTTAACAGCATGGCCGACGAAGCATTCCACAACTGTGATCCACCCAACTACCTTTTTTGAATGTCAAAAGATACAAACAATGCTCTGTCCAACCAACGTCATACCGATAATCGTACGCCAAGAAGCCATGAGAGGACAATGCATTCCGAACGAAACGCTGTCCTTGCTGAACCGATTGTACTTTAGACCTCCGTGACCACTCTTACACTAAGTATGTGCTTGCTGCACTTGAGTCTCTTTTGGTGATGGCAGCGGATCAAAGTACTGCTGTCATTTTCACATCCTGCACCAGAAACACATGCTAAAGATCCTGCTGCTAGACAGGCCGTGCCAACGAACGAAGCCATCGAACATATGTGGTCTGTTCCCACAAAGTTTGAGGAACACTCTGCTGTGATGTGGCTGCTTCATATCGACATGTCTCCGCGGATGTCGTTTGGGAGTAATCTCACAGGCGCATCATGCAAGAATATATAGCAGATGGGACGCCGTTTCAACATGACATGCGCTGTCAAATAACGCAGAAAGATAGAACAACCGACGCCCATAACACTGATCTACATCTGGAACTGCGGAGCAAGACTTCGTCAGAGCCACAGGGCACAGCGGACGACGGGCTTAGACTGAGAGATGGGGATGCGTGACCATGTGTCTTGTACCATGCCGAATCAAAGCAGAAACCCGAACATGTTGTACATTTTCTGACGCATCGAGCGCGAAGAAAGTTTATTGTCTTGTATCGTCGAGGGGCCATGCCTGTCACATTGTAACGCTACCTGCGTCGACCATCTACAGCCAGGAGCTGTTGCTTAGCGTGGCGTGCCGCGGCGTTGATAGCGCGCACCTCTGCTCATCGAGGCGGGGGGGCTGCGACAATCTCGGAATGCTGATGCTTGGGGATGGGACGTGCTCAGCGCGTCGCGCCGGAGCGTGGTGGGCCACAACCAGCGGCGCGACACGCTGAGCAACATTTTCGGACCATGACCCACGTCGAATCAACACCGCGCCTGTCGAATTCACGTCGAATTCGCCTCGAGCCCGTGGCGGATACAAAAAACAAGCACTAATTTCACGGGACGCATCGTCAATTCTGATGTTCCGCCCATCCCGCTACGTATGCAATTATTTGTCTTCGGACTACGCGCAGGCAACCGACGCTCGGATGTCCGCGCAAGCGAGATCGTTTTCATGCGCCGCCCAACGCACCCCATCTGCGATGTATTGTTTGTGCCGTGGCCCTCCGGCTGCTCCTGTGTCTATGAGGGGGACCGCGATAAAGGGGCAACCAGCTCAAAGGGGGGAACCATCGACTTAGAATCAGCGATGCATCGGCGATAGATCGGCGACAAACTATCGATAACGAAACCGTGCGTTTCTGCATGCCACCAGGCCCCACATGCCCTCTATTTCCCAGGCCATCTCGGTTCGGGGGGGACGTAAAGCCTTTACGTCCCCCGTGCGCGCGTTGCGTGATATCTGTAGGCAAACAGTTCTCACTAGAATATGATCCAACATGCATACAATATAATAAGTGTACACTTTGTTGTAGACGACCTTTTTGTTCCTATGAGAGGAAGATGTTGTGACAAAGGTGGGGCAGGGGCATATTGGGGCTAGTAGAACAAATCTTTTGAACGGCTCCTGGGGGAAGGAAGCGGCAACATCCAAAATTACCCGTTGCCCAAGCCCGCCTTGAGAGAATATCGCCCCAACGGGCCCCCGAGCCGTGAGGGAGAAAATCGCGCACCAGACGCCTGGCAAGACACTGTCCAGGGGTGGGTACTGACTGAAAGCACAAAGGAGGAGGAAGAGAAGGAGAGGGAGGAGGAGAAGGAGGAGGAAAGGGAGGAGGAAGGGGAGGGGAGGAGGAGGAGGAGGAGGAGGAGGAGGAGGAGGAGGAGGAGGAGGAGGAGGAGGAGGAGGAGGAGGAGGAGGGAGGAGCAGGAGGAGAGGAGGAGGAGAAGTGAACGAGGGATTGATGGGGGAGGATGGAGGGGGAGGGAGGAGGGAGGGGGGGGGGGGGGGGGGGCAGGGAGTCGCCCCGCTGGCCCCGCGCACGCTCGCGAAAATGTGCAGCAGTTGCGCAGTTGGCGCGCTCAGGGAAGCGAGGTCCAGCTCGGGTGTTGGGAGGGACGCGGCTCCGCCGTCGGGCCCCTCCGGAGCTCGCGGGAGAGCGGGGACACGTGTGCAGATGGCAGCCCGTGACATCAGCCAATAGGAGGGAGGGAGGACATGGGGGACAGGAGGAGGGATGCTGCGGAAGGACGGGAGCAGGGAGGAACAGCAGCGCTCTATTAGTAGCGAGAACCCAACACAAGAGGATCTGAACCCACCATGCCCACAACCCGAGACGCATCCAACCTTTTCGAACCGTGAGGCGACTATCGACAGGAACGCTCCACACACTAGAACATATAGGGAGAGCAGCAGCACTCTTGCACGCATCGCCAAATAACGTCGGACCACACTCACAACCCTCCACGCACGCAAGCACTTTCGCAAGGCAGCTCGTACACATGACGGTCACAACGAGGGCGCCGAGGAAGATGATCACGGTGGACAGCAGGAGGATGAGAAGGATGAGGAGGAGGATGAGGAGAATGAGGAAAAAGAAGATAAGAGGGACAATCGTTGTGCTAAATCTGCAGCGATCACCCCTGAAAAGCGCGCTGCTGCGCTTTCCTGACCAAGTGGCCCGAGTTTGTTGCGGCCGGCAGGCAGCTGAGGATTGGGAGGGGAAGTGGGCCGCCAAAGACACCGCCATGTGCCACGTGACGCCCCAGCGCTCTGCGCTCCGTTCTGGAAGAACACCGCGGGCTCAGGACCGCGCCGCGCGCCATGTGACAGGCGCCCTTCGATATTTGACTGGTCGACGCCCGTTGCAAGCACCGCAGCTGGCGCAAACAAGGTAGGCATGAATGCACACGACTGGGCCCTCTCGGAGGCCACGAAGGTGGCGACAATTGCGCAGGTGGCAGCCCCCAGATGGCTCGTGAGTTCTCGACTGGATCCGCCTGTTCCTCCGCGCCGCTGACCTGCGCGGAACCCAGGCGACAGTTGCGCAAAGGCGGTTGCCCTGATAGCTGCCAGGTCCCGACTGGGTCCCAGTGCCCCTCCGCTCCGCTGCACTTTCCAAGATGCAACGATAGTGGATGCGGCTAAGGATTGGCATCTCCCCAGGAACCGCGAGGTCTCCACTAGATTCACGTGTCCCTCCGCTCCGGTGGACCCCTCACGAGCCCACGAACGTGGCGACACTTGCGCAGGTGGCAACCGCCCCCCAAGGGGCCGCGAGGTCTGACCAGGATGTGCGTGGGACGCCGCTCCGCTGGGTCTCCCAGTGGCCCGCGACTGCAGCGGCCGTTGAGCCAGCCGGTGGCAGCCCCTCAGGAAATGCGAGGTGCGGTCTGGATGCGCGTAGGGCACCACTCCGCAAAACCACCCAGGAACCCACGGAAGTGGCCACAATTTCGCCGCGAGGTCCGCCTGGATCCGCGGTGTGTCACCGCCCCGCTGACATGCCCGGAGCCCACGCGGTGGCAACAGTTGCGCAGATGGCGGCCCCAAGAAGGAATACGTAGAGGAGGTTGAAAAGGAAAAGGACCAGCAGTGCTTCATCCAAAACGAAGGCCCAATCAAATGGAAGGTTGGGGAAACGCCGGCCTGGCGAAGGACCCAACGATTTGCAACCGAGAGTTCAGCAACATATTTTGACTAAAGGAAGGGAGGGGGCTAGCAAAAGGACAAATGCGTACTTGAGAAGGACGGAGCGACGTTGCTGGTGGGGTCGCCGCGGTCAACCGCGACGGGTTCCGTCTGGATGTAACCCCTCGCGACTGATCTGGGCGTGTGTCGGCCCAGCCCAGGTGGAGCAGCAGGGCGCGGTCTGGGGAGCTGCAGGAAGCGGTGCCTCCGGTGGAGCTCCAGAAGGGCCGCGAAACGTGCGAGGTGTGTGCCAACATGGGCGCGGTCACTCATGCGATTCTTGCCGATGGGGCTTCGGGTGGAACTCCCAAGGGGGCCGCGAAACGTGCAAGGGAAGCTCCGAAATAGGCACGGTCACGCGTTGGGGCCTTCGGCGGAACTGTCTATGGGGTCGCGGTCACGCATGCGATACCTGTCAATTGGGCTCTATACGGGGCTCCCATGTGGGGCCACGTGCGAAGGGTGGGCCGGCATGGGCGTGGTCACGCATGCGATTCTGTTGAATCGGACCTTCAGTGGATTTCCCTATGGGGCCACGTCGCGTGTGCGGCGTGTGCCGAAATGGTCAGGAGGATGTATGCGAACGCAGCCGTTGGGGCCTTAGGCGGGGCTCCCTATGTAGTCACGGAACGTGTGAGGGGTACTCACAACCGGGGTGGGGAGAGCATGCGGGCACAACGTCTGGAGCCTTAGGTGGGGTTCACCGTGGGGCCACGAAACGCGTGAGGCGCCGAAGTGTGGTGGTGGGTGGATTGGGTGAGCATGCGGGCGCAACTACTGGGGCCTTAGGTGGAGCTACGAGTACGCCAAAGTGGTGGCAGCGGCATGCGGGCGCAACCGCTGGTGCCTTAGGTGCAGCTCCCCAAGGGGGCCACGAAGCGTGTGAGGGGTGCGCCACAGGGATGGCGGCGGCGTGCGGGCGCAACCACTGGGTCATCGGGTGGAGCTCCCTATAGGGCCACGCAACGAGTGAGGGGTGCACGGATGTGGTGTGGCGGCGGCATGCGGGCGTATTCGTTGGGGACTTAGGTGGCGCTCCCAATGTCTTCACGGAATATGTGAAGGTTTCGCCAAAATGGGGCGGGGCCCGCATACGGGTACAACCACTGAAGCAATATGTGGAGCTCCTGATGGGGCCACGAGACGTGCGAGGGGTGCGCCAAAGTGGACCGGCGGCGGCACGCGGCGGCGGCACGCGGGCGCAACCACTATGGTTTTAGGTGGGCCTCCCTATGGGGCCACGAAGCGTATGATGGGTGCGCCAAAATGGGGTGGCGGCGGCATGCGGGCGCAACCGCTAAGAGGCGTTTGTGTGGAGTTCCTTATGGGGCCGCGGAACTTGTCAGGGGTACGCCAAAGTGGGGTGGCGGCGGCATGTGGGCTCAATCGCAGAGTTCTTAGGTGGAGCACGCAATGAGGCAAAGAAGCCCCATCACACCCGATCAGCAGGCTGGCGCGGGAATGCCTGAGAAGTACATGCAGCTGCGTACAAGCAGCGGCGCCACCAATGTGAGGTGGTAGACCTTGGAGAAGCCGTTGAATGCAAGGATGTCTGGGAAGGGGAAGGGCGTGCCAAAACCGTGGCTCGAATGATGCACCGGACTTGGAATAAGGAGTCATGAAACAGTAAGGTTGGAGCTGTCTACCCCGTCTGAGCGCGTGACCTCTCGAGGCGGATCGATCCGTGACAGGTCCCCGAGAAAAGCAATCACCGCCAGTCCCTGTGAGCTTTCAACGACGCCTAGATCTGACATAATTCAACCCTCTTGATACGCTCGGGACATACCTTAAACCTTGGGCGGCCGTTCGAGATGGCTTTGGAATCCCTGGGAACGCGCCCGATGAGGCGCGACCGACGGAACACGACTGCCTCCTCATATCTGCCTGCTCCTTTCCTCCCCCCACCTCTTTCCTCTTTCCTCATGCTGTAATATATCCCTCCTCTCTCCTTTTCCTCCCTCCTCCCTTCGCCTCCTTTTGCTCACTCACTCATTCTCCTTCCCTCTTCCTCCTCCTGCCCCTCCTATTCCCCCTCCCCCCTCCTCCTGAGCCTTCCTCCACGTAATTCCTCCACCACTGCTCCTTATAGATAACTCCCCCCTGCCGCAACACCAAGCACGTTGGTAGGGCGGGCCAATCGTTTCGCCTTCAGAAATCCAAATGCTATAAGGATGGAGCGGGTGTAACATTCAAAATGGGGTTCTTGCCTTAGCGCCGCGTGCAGTAACTTTGAACTAGTGCCACAGTCACAAGGATGGAGGGCGGCTGATGTTTAACATGTACCTCGCGGGTTAGCGAAGCACGCATACATCTTAAACGCTTGCAACAGATACAAATACAATGATGAAAGGCGGTACAATTTCTAAATGGGGCCCTCGCCTGAGCGCCGCGCACTTTTGTCATACAACTTCGTGACAGTTATAAATGTGGAGTGCAGTTCCCTTTTAAAGCGGAGTCTCGACGGACACCTCGTTGAGCTGTGTGATCCTACATTATCGTGTTCCTGATTTTCCCGCGAAAAGCTCTTACTTGCAACAAGAACTCAAGCAGCTCCTTGTTCAAAACACGGCTCTCGCCTGAGTGACAGGCCCACCATGCGCGCGTCTTCCAAGGGGGGCGGTTCTTGTATGAAATGGACAGCTGGTACTGGCCTCTGATGACGAGGAACTTGTGACGGGGGGGGTGGTGGTTTGCAGCATCGTTGGAGCACCCTGGGTTTACGCTGGTCCTCCCTCCAGCTCTTCCTCCTCGTTCTCCTTCGTTCGGCCTCGCCCACCTCCTCCTCCTCCTCCTCCCTTTCCTCCTCCCCCTCCTCCTCCTCCCTCCTTCCTCCCCCTCCCTCCCGTCCTCCTTCTTCCTCACCCCTCATCTCCCTTCCCCCTCATTATCCTCCTCCTCCGTCCGCCGCCTCCTCCTCCTCCTCGTCCTCCTCCTCATCCTCATGTTCCTTCTCCTCCTCCTCCTCCTCCTCCTTCTCCTCCTCCTCCTCCTCCTCCTCCTCCTCCTCCTCCCCGTCGCTCTCTTCCTCCTCGTCCTCCGCCCCCTCCTCATGTTCATCCTCCTCCTCCTCCCGCCTCCTCCTCCTCCTGCGCGAGTGGGAGCGTGCTCGGCTGGTTCGCGGGAACTTACGTGACAGCCAGGGTTGGAGAGGCGCAGAGTTTGATTCCCAGCTAGGCCGTTGGAGCAGCGCTGCGCAAGCAGCTACGATGCGCGTCTGTACCGAGGAAACGGCGGGGTGAGGAGCAAGGAGAGGAGGAGCAGGATGAATAGACGACTTAGTCTGGGACCCCAATAAAAAATCCAACTGTGCACGAGCCTTCGCTTTGCAGCCGACTAACCAGGAGCAGGGGGGAGGACAGGAATAGGAGAGGTTGGGGACGAAAGCGATAGGCCACATTGTTTCTGCCAGAATTGAGGAGCACTGAGTAAAGGCCCCACCCCCTTGCGACCGTACTCGGTGGGCTGCAGCGAGCCAAGGGACGAGAAGACCAATACCAGGATGCCCACTGCGATGATGCACCAACACCTCGATTCACACTGCCCGCCCGGATGCTTGGGCAACTACATAATCTGGGTATGCCCCTGTTTAGCGTCATCCATGCGCAATCTGGGAAACCCTGCAACCGATGTTCTGGGAAGCTCAGATCCTAGAAGAATGCAAGACAACGCATACGTTCGATAAGAGACGTTCTGGGAACCCAAGGGGACATGCCATCCAAGATGAACATGGTGAACAAATGAGAGGCGCGAGTCAGTAGCTACCTGGCTGTACCCTGCCCTGACCACTTTAGACTCTGAAGCGGTTACTTAGATCGACTTGCCACCTCAGCTCATGCGGCGTAGCATGTGCGACGACGCCCTCTGGCGTTTACAAGGCGCCGCCGTTGGTGGAGACACGCAGCGGGCTCAGGATGATGCAGGCGCAAGAGGGCGGGGGGGCACAGTCAGAATAAGATGTTGATGGAGAGGCCCCTCAGATGCATGCCAAGAAACCCGTATATTCATCCAACAGGCCAGTGACCCACGGCACATGCACGGTGGCGGGTTGGGCTTGAGGCTACTAGATAACCTCCACGACCGTCTCAAGCTCTGACTCCTTCCGGGGTCGGCGGAATGGCGTGAGCCACTTGAGTAAGATGTTGATGGAGTGCGCTAGGCAGGGACTGACTCAGTGGGGGCGAGCCAGCGAGCTGGCATCGGCGATGCATCGCCGATAGCTAGGCGGAGGCTTCCGACAGCAAAACCGCATGTTGCTGGGCGGGTTGGGGCTATCGGGCCCCTGTCAGCGATAAGTGGGCTATTGAGGGCCGATGCATCCCCACCTGAGCCTATCCCCGTCTGTCTCTGATTACTTTCGGGCCCTAACTCGGACCTCTGGCGGCCGTTCGGGACGGCTCGGGCACCAACAGAACGCTGTGGGCGAGGCGCAGCCGCCGGGAGGCATCCTGAAGACGGGGAGCCACTGAGAACCGAGGAAAACGTCCGAACGCCTGGAACCTCGAACCTCGAAGCTTCGTCCCCCCATGAGCTGATTCCCCCCTAGCGTTGCCCCTGAGGTGCACTGGGAAACTGAAAAGACACATGGCTGGATTTCCGTGCGGAGCATTGTGGAAGCCTAGCGCACGTGGCCACAGAACCGCCGAGCGTTGGAAGCGCAAGCGAGTCGGGGCGGTGCAGAGTCGACTAGACACGTACGGTAAGATATCTTGCTGTACGAAATCTTGAGACACATCCTTCTTCGATCTGTGAGGGTCCTGAGGTGCCCAATCATTCATGTGGGTCCCTGGGGCCACCTTCTGGCGGGCCGATTTCTTATTGGATGTGCCGACGTACCGTAACCAGAATACGGCCCCAGAGCGGCGGAGAAAGTGAAGAACTGGAATGGGCGGATGATGGGGAAGAAACAGACACCTCCTCGAGATTCCCCACTTGCAGGTGCCCCACAGAAGTTCATTATGCCCCGCGGACCACGGAGGCCCACAGAGAAGCCCTGAGGCACCTGACTCAGGACCGTCAAAGATCGACGAGGAATGTGCTCAATGATTTCTACCAACAAGATTTCTGATCGTATGCGTCTACTGTAAAGAGTGCTCTCACGCACGAGGACACGGGTGGCACGCGATGCCCTGAGCAGGCGGCGAGCGAGGCACAGACGCGTGGGCAAGGGGGCACTCACGCACGACGCGACGCGCAAGCAGCTCGTGCGCCCGTTTCTGCGCAGCCGACCAGACATCCGATTATGTGTTTGTCCCAAACGGTCTCTGTACTTATGGGGTTCTCCCTTGTGCCTCTAAGGAATGTGATGTGCCCTGCGAGGCTTCGCTACGTTGCCGCCTGTTGGCGCCTCGTTGCCGCCTCGTGGGCCCGGTGGGTCCGGCGAGGTTTCGCCACATTTTGACCCGTTGCCTCCTCGTTGCCGCCTCGTCGACTGGGTGGGTCCAGCGAGGTTTCGCCAGGTTGCCGCCCATAGTCGTTTCGTTGCAGCTTGCACCACGTATACTGCACCACACAGGCTACACCAAATAGCTTGCACCACCTTGCACATCTACATTGCAAAAACTTGCTGTTTGTGGTCCGCGCTGGCTAACATGTTGTTTCAATCGGCAGCCATAAAGGTCGGAATACTTACCCAAGCGTGGGGTTTCGCCCTATGGGGCGCAGAAGGACATACCAGCACTATCACTATGCGCCCTCCTTAGAGGCGCACATCCGAACCGAACATTTAGTACACACATCTTATGCCAGCAAGCGCCCGCCACCGAGAGTATGCTATAAGATGCCTGAGCGCGCGTTGCCCCTGGGGGGGGGTCGCGCACACCACACACACAGTATCAATACATGTTTGGGTGACGCCGATCTTGATGGTCCCGCAGCACGAAGACGGTCCCCGGGGGACCGAAATCAGGACCAGCTCCAGGATTGAAACCCTCGATCCGCAGGACACCTGCATGCGTCGCTCGATCAGGACTGCCACCGAGCCCGAGGGCGGATCGCAACCAGGCAGCTGATCGGCGGGCGGGTCGCAGGCGGGTCGACGTCGATGCGCGGGCGGGTCGCCGCCTTCTCCTCCTCTCCCTCCCCCCATTTACGGTCCCCTCCCTTCTTGTTCTCCTCCGCATCCTCTCGCCTCGAACTCGCCTCATCCTCCTCACCCTCGTCTTACTTTTCGTTTCTCCTCCTCTTTTTCCTCCTCCTCCTCCTCCTCCTTCTCCAAACTCGCCATCGTTCCCCTTCCCACCCTCCTCCTCCTCCTCCTCCCCCTGCTCCTCCTCCTCTTCCTCCTCCTCCTCCTCCTCCTCCTCCTCCTCCTCCTCCTCCTGTCTCCACCCATTCACACTTCCGCCTCCTCCTACACCCCTTTCCGCCCCATCCTACTGCTCCCCATCCTCCTCCTGAGCAGGCCCAAGCGTACCCCCAGGACGACGTACCCCCGGTGATATGTCGCAGCGGCCACGGTTCCAGCCACGGTGGGCGCCAAAACGCAGCCGCGGGGCGTCCCGAGGTTGGCCCCGAGAAGCCCTCTCCAGAGTACGTGGGCACGTCTGTTCTGGGGTACGCTTGGCCTCCCCTGATGTCCTTCCTCCTGCAGAGTCGTCCGCCCCGCAAGTACGATCCTCGAATCTCCTCGACCCTCCCCATGCCGTCCCCCCCCCCCCGATCCCTGCACGGCTCCCTGGCCATCGCCGCAGTGGCCGCCGAGGTCGTCCCCGTCGCTTTCGCTGACGCCGCCGTTGTCGCGGTCATCGCCACGGTCGCCACGGTCGCCACGGACGCCGCCGTCGAGGCCGACGCCGTCGGCGCCGCCAGCCGCCAGTGCCGCCGGCGTCGCCCCCGCCCCCGCCCCCGCACGGCCCGCGCACCCCCACGAGGCGCGGGAGCTCCGCACACAGTCCGCGCAACTCGCGCCTCTGGGGGGCGGCTTCCGCGCCGGGGGGGGCACCCCAAGTCGCCCAGCGCCGGCACCGGTCGCGCCCGCTGCTGCGAAGCGGGGGTGTATCCATAACCACCGCCCATGGGATCAATATTCGGGGACCTCGGTTGGCAGAAAGTAGATACAAACATGTTTTGCCCCCCGCCCACACCCCCAGGGCCCCGATGTATTCATATCCGCCACCAGCCGCCTGCCAAGGTCCCCGAAGATGGATCCCCCAGGCGGTGGTTATGGATAGTCCCCGCCTCGGAGCTGTGTCGCGGCAAGAGACCCGAGGGTCGGATCTTTCGCAACAATATCCTTGGGCGACGTTTCGGGTTGTGGTTCCGAGGCGCGTGTTGAGACTAAGTATTCGTCTACAATATACAACAACACGAAAATAAACATTCTTAGAAGTTTTGCACGATTGCCGTCGAGCATCGAGCTTCCTGAGGTACCACAGGGCTGCTGTTGGCCCCCAGGTCCAGCAAGAGAAACATTACACTGCCGAAGAACCCATCCCATTCGCAACGCGAGGCGGCTATAGACTATAGACAGGACCGCTCAACGCGCGAGAACACATTCAGAGGTACCTGTGGGGCACGACTTTCGTGAGCGATGTGCCGAAGGGGAGCGGGTACGCCATGCGAACGCACCCACTGGGACCAAATGTGGAGCTCCCTGGAAGGCACGATCCTCGTGAGCTGTGTGCCGAAATGGGCGTGGGACGCCATGCGTACGCACCAACTGGGGCCCTAGGTGTTCCCTGAAAACACGACCCTCATGAGCGGTGTGCCGAAATGGGCGCAGGGACACCATGCGAGGCACCCACTGGAACCAAATGTGGAGCTCCCTGGAAGGCACGATCCTCGTGAGCTGTGTGCCGAAATGGGCGCGGGGACGCCTTGCGTACCCACCAACTGGGGCCCTAGGTGGAACTCCCTGGAAGGCACGATCTGCGTGAGCGGTGTGCCGACCTGGGCTGGGGGACGCTATGCGGACGCACCCACTAGGTCCACATGTGGAGCCTCCTCTGGGGGCAGGAAGCGTGTGAGGGGTGCGCCGAAATTACCCAGTGGACGCCATGTGGTCACCTCCGCTGGGACCATAGGTGGAGCCCCCGATGGGAGCGGGAAACGTGTGAGGGGTGCGCCGAAATGAACTAGAGGACGCCATGTGGTCACCTCCGCTGGGACCATAGGTGGAACCTCCTTTGGGGGCAGAAAACGTGCGAACGGTGCGCCGAAATGGGCTGGGGAACGCCATGTTATCACCCCGCTGGAGCTATAGGTGGAGCCTCCGATGGGGGCAGGAAACGTGTGAGAGGTGCACCGAAATGGGCGGGGGACGCCATGTTGTCACCCCGCTGGAGCTATAGGTGGAGCCTCCGAAGGGGGCAGGACACGTGTGAGAAGCGTGCCAACATTGGCGCGGCGGCGCTATCCTAACGCAACCACTGGGGCACCAGGTGGAGTTCCCTGAGGGCCACGATCCTCGTGAGAGGTGTGCCGAAAGGAATGCAGCAAACGCGGCAGGAGCGGCAGCGATGGGAGGAGGGGAGAAGAGGAAAGAGGAGGAGGATGAGGAGGAGGTGGAAGAGAAGGAGGAGGAGGAGGAGGAGGAGGAGGAGGAGGAGGAGCGGGAGTGAGGTGCGGTGAGGACGCGCGGCGCTGCGGATTCAAAACGAAGAGCCAACACACAGGAAGGCTTGGGAAAAAAACTGCTGTGGGGCTCCTGCTGGCAAGCTGATTTCTTAACTGAGGTGCCGACTGTCGGGGCTGATCGGGACGCCTACGGAAGCCCTCCATGAACGGCTCCGGAAACAGCCCCCAAGCCTGGCTCTCACCCATTCTCCAGCCTTGTTTCGGCTCGAACGTTGCTGACATCTTCGCTCGCAAAACGAAAAGCGGCCCAGCCTGTGCAACACAAACGCACCATACATAAAGTCGGACACTAGGCATCAAACAAGCAAGCTTGGATCTCAAGACTTAAGCTTGGAGGTTTGCATGTCGTCTTTCGTTGCAGTGCAATGTGTTGTTGCGCTGTATGTGGCCGCGTCCATACTGTAGCGCTGCTAACTTGCGGCAGCCACACACCCGTGTTGGGGGCGGGCATGCTGCGTGGCCCCTCTCGGGAGCCCAACGGGGCTGCTATGACCCCGTGGTGGCCCCGCGACCCATCGGGGCTGTGTGACCCTGTGTTGGCCGTGACAATACAACACCCTTGTGACGCGAACAAGATGAACGACGGCGTCTGGCGAATTCCAGAAACCCCTGAACCAACAAATCTTGCCATCTCTTCGGATGCAGATGTTTACTTCCACTGGTTTCCGCTGGCGGAGCCAGCCTCGTTTTGCTTCAGCCAGCGTCCGCGGACCTTCCGCCGCCTTCCGCCGTGGAGGAGAAATCAACTCCTTTGACTCTTGAAGGCGAGGCCCTCCCTTGAATGCCTCATGCGTTTCGTTGCGCTTACAATTTGGCTGCCCGAGCATGAGCTTACGATGCCGAATGGGGTCCAGGAGTGACTCGGGGTGGTCTTCGGGGAGGGTGCGGCGTGCACAGGGCGTCGACGCACACGACCAGGCGCACTTGCTCCGGTGCAGCCCTAATCCTGTGCCCTGCACATACGAACCCCTCACGATCTGAGCGTGCTCCGCCGCCCGCGGCTTCCTTCTCCCCCCGCGCTCCTCCGTTCTCCCCTCGTTCCAGATTCGCCTCCGATGTGCCCCTCGGCTGTCCCAGCCGCGTCCTGGACCCGGGCCGGTGTTGAAAAAAAAGTGCTGGTGCAGTTCAGTTGTTGCTTCGTCTTGGCTCCACCCTGATGTTCGAACTTCGCTCGTGAGGAAGGAGGTTTGGCGACGTCCAGGGTTGGCGTGGAGGTCACAGCGCAGACTACGATGGCCCGAAACAATTAGATTTCCTTGCGTTGCAAACTTTTTGCGTTTGAGCTTTGGTTATGAAGCAGCTGCTCTCTTTCGCTGCAGCTTGGCTTCCCAAAGTTGAGCTCAGGCTCGTGCTGGCTTGGCTGATTTTACCTGCTCTCGCTAACCTGGCTTGTCTGCTTCATCGCACGACTCAATCTACCCTGCCTCTCGTGGACTTCAGGTCGAAGTGATGCGCCGCTTCGGGCTGGCTCAAACTGGTCTAACTGAATTGGCAACTCTGGCTGGTGGAACTGGTGCTACAGGTCTGGCTACTGAGGCTGGCTGGTCTGCCTGTGAACTGGCCAGTCTGGCCGGCGCCACAGATCCTTTCCGCTGCGGCACTAATTCTGTCTGCTCTGACTGATGAGGAGAAAAGGGGGAGGAGGGGGAGGAGGAGCAGGAGGAGGAGGAGCAGGAGGAAGAGGAGGGAGAGGAGATGGAGGGCGAGAAGCAGTGGGAGGAGGAGGAGGAGGAGGAGGAGGAGGAGGAGGAGGAGGAGGAGGAGGAGGAGGAGGAGGAGTGGAGTGGAGTGGAGTGGAGTGGAGTGGAGTGGAGTGGAGTGGAGTGGAGTGGAGTGGAGTGGAGTGGAGTGGAGTGGACTGGAACGCTTACGACCCTGGTGAGTTCCACTGTAGTGTGAGGCTTAGCAAACGGGCACATGATATGTATAAGGATCTGCGGATAGCACGGGGCTGTAGCCTGCAGCCTCGCTGGGGGGAAGCCACTGGCCCAAGACAGGACCGTCCAATGGGGAACAGCCCGTGACGGCCTACATGGGCACCATCCTCCCAGCGGCAAGCTCGCATCAGAAGAGAGTCGAAAGTCTCCCCCAATTCAATCCTAGGCCACGGCCCAGCAACGACACGACGAGGGAACGAAGGGGAACGACGGGCGAGAAGGAACAGGACACCGCCAACACACGCAAACACACACGCAAACACACACGCGAGGCCAGGAGAAGGGGGGGGGGGCAAGCAGCAGCAGGAGCCGCGGGAGAGAGGAAGGAGAGGAGAGAGGGCAGCAGGCAGCGGAGGGGGCCGTGGCGTTATGTGCGAAACTCATTCTGCTCGGGTTCTGAAATCAGTGACGGTGGTGGTGGAGGAAGGGAAGGAGCAAGCGGCGCACTCGAAGCACGCGCATCAGCAGAGAACGGGGAGGAGCTGAGGTCAGTGGAAACCGTCCTGACCTGAGCGGCTCTCTGAAGAGCCTGAACCACCGTCAAACGAAACCCCAGGGACTCCTGATAGTAAGCCTTACATTTCACATTCCCCGAGGTGTATTCTACGGGGTGGCTAATTTCTCTTGCAGCTGAGCAAGCTGGGAGTGTCCAAGGTGGCCCTCTTGGGCCAGCTCGAGCATACGAATTGACGGAGCGATGGCGGGTTGCATTATCCTCATACGAGCACGGGTCTCAGAAGTAGGAGGTGCCGAAGTCGGGGCAGAGGGTGTCGCTGAAGCCGACGCACTATCCACTCTCTGAATCATTGCAGGGGGGGGGCCCTCCGAAGGCGCAGGACCAGAGGTCTAGACAGTAAGGCGTTGCACACCGACGGAAGGGGGCCGACATACCATCATCTAAGCTGCCAAGTGCATCTGAATCTCCTCTGAGGCCATCCCGAGCTTCGCCAGCAGACGCTCTGCATCCGTCTCCAAGGCCCCTTTGGGAGCCGCTCCAGCCTTGATCTTGCCGTTCTCTTGACGAGTGCACACTTGCAACGCCGCGTGGGCCGTCGTCAGCGGCATGCCGTCGATCGTAACAACTTGGCTCTGAATTCGCGGGCTCATCATGAACTGCCGTTTGTAAGTGTCCGCCTCCTGCTTGCCAACTTTCTTGTCGAACCAGCGGCAATAGCGTACGTGCTCGGCTAGCAGACAAAGAGTCTGTGTCCAGTAGTGCTTGAGAACCGCCAGCGCCTGACTCACCACTGGCTCCTTATTGTCCGCTGGAGTAATCAGGAAATGAGCTACCGTCGCCATGGATATGTGGGGCCACGGAGGCCCGTTGTCGTGCTGTTTCCCCCGCTCTTTGCAGTCCGTCACGTAGTCCTGGCCAGCCGTCTGCTTCATTTTGACGGGGCGGCGCTGGCTGGCGGGAGGAAACACATGAACGTAGCGCCCGTGATTTCCGCGAGGTCGCGGGCATTGGTGAGAGAAAGCTTGCGCAAGACTGTCAGCAGCGCCGCCATGATGCCTCCTTCCTTGCCCTTGAGCTCCTGACGAGCCTGGCCTACCACCTGTTGTTCCAGCCCCAGCCGCTGTCGTCGATCGTCGCCGCCTGTGTCCTGACTGGCCATGCGCTTCGCGCTGAGCTGCCAGGCTGGGATGCTTGCCATGATTGCGACCGTCAAACAGTAGCGGCAACTGAATAAAGTGCGAGCGTATATGTTGTGAAAGTTCAGAAGGGTCAGACACCTGAGCCTCGCACAACGGGCAATCCGAGGATAAAGGTGTAGGTGTTCGGAATGTCGTACTGAGATTCGCCATACATATTCCACTCTGGAATGAGTCCACCACATGTTTGTATACTGAGCTTCTTGATTCAAACACACTGTTGCACACGAATCACTGGTTGTTAACCACAGAGGTCCCGAGAATAGATTTGGGGCCGTGATGGTTATGTAAGTGGACCAGGACCTGGCCTTTACTCTGGAACCTTCTGGAACACCCGTGAGCAGGACAGCCGTACTCCCCAACTTCTTGCCGCGCCTCGGGGTCCTCTGGAGTCGCAGGTGGTGGGGTCCAATTGGGAGGAGGGATGCGAACCGATAAATATGCCGCTCTGAACTTTTTTGTGCCGAAGAGCGTGAACCAATCGATCAGCTCGGAGTCAGGAAAAGGCGGAGAGGCTGCCCATCAAACTGCTGCACCATACTGTAATCATCGTCCCCGAGCTCTGCCAACGATGATATATCGTCCACAAATCTGCGAACCCAGGGACATGCAGCCTGGGTAAGTCGGGCGTCGTCGCCCACAATCGGCAACTCGTTTGCGAGCTCGACCCGCATACTGCCTAGTAGTGCTCCCCATTCTGCAATGTGTCGTTTAGGATTCCCTACCCACCTCTGATACCACCTTATCCTCCTCGCTCTAAGCTCATGTCCTACTGGAGCCATTTGCCAAAAACGATAAATTTGCATGTTGGAAAACGAGACCTTGTGACCATCCTTTTCGTATGTTGCTCCTCCCCTCATCGCCCTCCGTGCATAGTGTAATACTCGTGCTTGTAGTTTATCCAGATGCGCTTGTGTCAAGATAAAAGCTTCTACTGCAGAAACTGCTGGCCCTACATCCCGAAAAATTTAACAGCTCGCTTCTCAACTGGTGGAATACCGTACTGATACCAATACCGGCCCAGGAGGAGGAGGACCGGGAGCGGAAAACAATGGCTGACGTGGGGAGACGGATCAAGGGGATGTCGGGGCGGACGAAAGAAGGGGGGACAACAAAGGCGGAGTTCGCCGGCCCAACGGGCCAGAGGCGTGCTAAGATCTCCGGTAACTGGTAAACAATAGTTCTAGTTCGCGCGCGCGGGGCGGCCCCTGGGGGTCCCTGGATCAAAAGTACCCCGGGCGGAGCCCGGGCGGAGCCCGGGACACTCCCCCAGATCCTCCAGGATCGCCCCAAGAGGGCCCCAAGAGGCCCCCAACACGGTCCAAGAGAGGTCCGAGACGCCCGAAGATCGCTCCACGGCGCCCAAGATGGCCTCCAGACGGCCCAAGACGTCTCCAAGATGACCCAACAAGCCTCCAAGATGCCCCAAGAGACCTCCAGGAGCACGCCCAAGAGGGCCCCAAGAGGCAAAAATCAATGCTTTTTCTTAGGTTTTGGACAGATTTGGGCGTTTCAACCTTTTCGGTTCCCCGACGCCCCTAAACGGCTCAAGAGGCCTCCAAGATCGCCCCAAGAGGGCCCAAGAGGCCCTCAAAAGGGCCCCCAGACGGCCCAAGACGGCTTCAAGACGGCCCCAGAGGCCTCCAAGACGGCCCAAGAGGGCCCCAAGAACGCCCCCAACACGGTCCAAGAGAGGTCCGAGACGCCCGAAGGTCGCTCCACGACGCCCAAGATGGCCTCCGGACGGTCCAAGACGTCTCCAAGATGGCCCAAGAAGCCTCCAAGATGCCCCAAGAGGCCTCCAAGAGAACTCCCAAGAGGGCCCCAAGAGGCAAAAACCTGTGCTTTTCCTTTGGTGTTGGACAGATTTGGGCGTTTCAACCTTTTCGGTTCCCCGACGCCCCTAAACGGCTCAAGAGGCCTCCAAGATCGCCCCAAGAGGGCCCAAGAGGCCCCCAAGAGGGCCCCAAGACGGCCCAAGACGGCTCCAAGACGGCCCCAGAGGCCTCCAGGACGGCCCAAGAGGGCCCCAAGAACGCCCCCAACACTACACAGCTCCCGACGCCGCAGCTCCACACTGCAAACGACCACTCGGACAGGCGACCACGGTGCGACATTATGGGCCGGCGGAATGAGCGAAGCGATTAAACAACCGACTCAGCTCGTGCAGCTGAGCTGATGCTTACGGCGCCTCCTGGCGCCGAAGGCGGCAACCCATCGAGGGAAGCGTCTGGCGGGTGAGGCCGAAACCAGCTGCACGCAGCAGGTATCGTCAAACGCTCCCCTCTCCCCCCAATCGCCCCCCTCTGAGAGACGACGTTGCGAAGAACACAGCATTGCAACAATCACTGCGGGGGGCATAGAGCCCATCTTCCTGCTGCATTCTGCGGGCCAGATCGATCTGTGATGGTCCCTGGGGCCGAACTCTGGCGAGAACGCCCAGTGTGAAGAAATTGCGACGCCAGAATCGCTGGTCCCCCTAGCCCCTCCCATCCCCTTCATCCCCTTCCGTCCAACCCGAGAGACCGTCCCGACCGCCGATATGGTTGCTTCAAGCCGCGGCCCCAGAAGTCCCGATCGCTTCCCAGGGGGCATGTTCTCCTCCCGGATCCGTTTTTGATGGTCCCAGGGCCCGAAAAAGTCGGTGGCGAGCGAAGGGGGGAAGTGAGAAGGAGACGGCCTTCTCAGAAGGCGGCGGGGCTTCTCAGAAGCCAAGTTTCCAGCGTCTTCGGGGAAGGCTTGGGAAACCTCTCTGAAAGCTGGGGAGACTACCGAGCCTTCTCAGAAGGCCTTCTCCTTCCCACTTCCCCCCGGGCTCGCCGCCGAAAAAAAGGCCTCCGAGAGCCGAAATCGATGAAAAAACGCAGGCTGAAAAACACATGTCGCCATAGATCTAGAGAGGGGAACGGCAGTACGCAGCAGTGCGGATGGCGGCGGGCGGCGGCGACGCCAGAGGCGCCCGAGACGGCCCAAGAGGCGCCCAAGACGGCCCAGGATACCCCCAAGAAGGGTCCCAGAGGGCTCCAAGACGGCCCGAGTGCCCCCCAAGAGAGCCAAGACCGCCCCAGGGATCCCTCCCACCCGCTGGGCCCGAGAGAGGGGAACGGCAGTGCGGCAGCTTCGTGTCCTGACGACCTCGTTCACTATTCTGTCACCGTGTGGATCGTTCAACCTTTCACGATCGGCGACTTGTCGATCGCCACATCGCTTCATACGGGCCGATTCTGTGCCACTGGTGGCCTTCGACCTTGAATGTCCGCGCTGGGGTAGCCGCCGCGTCAGCACGACGCAAACCTGCCGTGAGAAATTCTCAGTGCTGAGTGTCAGAGCTGCTCTTGAAACGGTCCCCGTGGCCCCGAATCCCACGACTTTGGGGCGCTCCTGAGCGCTCTCGGGGCTCCCTGCCTGCCTTTTCTGGGGAGCCTCGGGAGCGTGGTTCACGTCCTCTGTTGGAGGTGCACGTCCGACACGAACAATGCGGTGCACACATCTTGTAGATTATCGTTAGACACCCCAGCGGTATGGCCAGAAAGCGCCCGCCGCCGAGCATATACTACCAGACTTCCGAGCGCGCGCGTCACTCCTGGGGGTGCAGACGATGCCAGCCCGGCCAAGGGGCCGTCTGGGGGCTCTCTTGGGGGCCCCGTGGGCCGTCACGCCGCGTCGACACGACACGAACCTTCCGTACGGCAAGCTCGTATCGTGACGACCACGCCGTTGGTTTCTGACACCGCGTGGATCGTTCCACCGTGAACGATCAGCGGCTCCTCTATCGCCAGATTGCTCAACAATGGCCGCTTCTGGGCAACCAGCGGCGCTCAAGCTTGAACGCCCGCCGGCCGCGCTCTGCGCCCGCGACGCGCGCGCGCGCCGGTGGCCGAGCCCGAGGAGCTCGCAGACGTGCGCGCCCAGGCTTGAGGCTGCGCGTCGCCGTCGTCGTCGTCGTCGTTGTCGTGGTCATCATCGTCGTCGTGGTCATCATCGTCGTCGTCGTCGTCGTCGTCGTCGTCATCATCGTCGTCGTCGTCGTCGTCGTCGTCGTCGTCGTCATCATCGTCGTCGTCTCCAACACGGCGCGAACCTGTCGCTCGCAACAGTGCGGACGGCGGGCCCCGCGGCGGGCCTCCCGGCCCGAGCAGCGCCGCTGGCCCTGCCCGCCGGGCGGGCGCGCCTGGCCGCAAGCGTGGCGCGCGGCAGGAAGGCCTCCGCCACCTGATCTACCGCCTCCTCCTCCTCCTCCTCCCCCTCCTGCTCCTCCCCTCCTCCTATCCCTCTTCCTCCTCTTTTTCCTCCACCTCCCTCCTCCGGCTCCCCTCGTCATTTTCCCCCTGCTCCTCCTCCTTGTTCCTCCCTCCTGCTCCTCGTCCTCGTCCGGCCTGCTCCCTCCTGCTCCATTCCTTCTCCTTGTAATTAATTTCTCCTTCTCGCACCACCAAGCGTGTCCGTAGGCCTGGCCAGGCGTCTCGCCTGATACCTTCTCGCCAAGTATGATGATGAAACTTGAAACTTGTAAAAGCTGTAAGGATAGAGGCCAGGCCGTTTTCAAAATGAGGTCATCACCTTGGCGCCGCGCGCTTTCGTATCAAGAGCTTGTAACCGCTTCAAGGATGGAGGCTGCTATCATTTCAAAATGTGGCTCTCGTTTTTGCGCCGCGCACACCCATACGGCCCAACCCTCGCCATCCAATGCCAAGTATACTTTTCGATGCGCACCCATCCGACCTGGCACTCACCATCCGATGCGACAATGCAATCCTGCTCGAGCCCACACAACCCAACCGTCACCATCCTATGTAAACTATCAACTACTACCCGGCGCGCATCCATGAGAACCAACCCTCACGTTCTACACAACATGCACAATTCGGTGCATATCCATCCGATCCAACCCTCGCCATGCTACGCAATATGTGCTATTCGATTTAAATCCATACGCCCCAACCTTCACCATCCGATGTATGTATATGTGTACATACGCACGGGAATAACTCTCTCTTTCTATACATATGTACATGGGTGCACACCCATCTGGTCCGACCCTCACCATACTGCTTAACATATGTTCTTCAATGCGCAATCCTCCGACGCGGCCCCCACCATCCAGTATCCTACAGGATTCGGTGCGCATCTGCTGATCTTCAACATCGACCCGCCCCCTTGGCCCCGACGAACCCCTTGGCACAGAAGGCCGAAACATCAAGAGAGAACACATACATAATTCGCCGGCCCAACGGGCCAGAGGCGTGCTAAGATCTCCAGTAACTACTTAACAATATAATTCGCGCGCGCGCGGGGCGGCCCCTGGGGGCCCCAGACGAAAAGTACCCCGGCTGATCCCCGGCCGGGTCCTGGGCGATCCCCAGGGGGGAGGCTATTTTTCGCAACCCCTCACGCGGATCGTGGCCTCCGAGGGGGGGGGCTGCAATCGACTGCCCCCCCTCCCGCCCCGAGGGGCCCCCGAGAGCCCCCCAAGAGGCCCCAGGGGAGCCCAATACGCCGCCAAGGAGCCCCAAGACGCTCCCGGGGCTCCCCGGGAGCTCCCAGGCGATCCCCCGCGGGTGCTCCTGCCGGGCTCCCCCCGCGCCCTGCCTGCCGCCGAAGGCGGAGAGAGGGTGCGATCAGAAGGCCGAGGCGGCCCTCTCCGGGGGAGCGCGCTCCGCGCGGCCGCGGGAGGCCTCCTGCCTTGGGCAGCAGGCGTTGCCACGACGTGCTCTCGGAACACAGGCGCATTCGAAGGACAGGAGCCATATGTTCCCAGGACGTCAGGGCTAAAACAAGACGGCCTCGGCCAGAAATGTTTCGAGAACATCGCGTGCAAGCCACAAGAGGTTCTTGGAACATTCTTTGGTGGGCCTCGAGGCAAGCCGAGACGCCTCTCCACTGCTTGACTACCGCTTGTCCTGTGCCGGCGAGGGCCCTGCTCCGCGCGGCCGCGGGAGGCCTCCTTTGAGAAGGGGCTCGGATGCAGAATTGATGTGCGCAAGAATCGATTTCTCGTCGACGATGCGAAACGTGCGCAACATGCTTCGTAGATCTATGAGCATTCTGCGTATTTTTCGTAGGTCCGACAAAAGCCAAGATTAGGGGTGAGTCAAAACTGTAGTCGATTTCCTACTCGACTCCTGCCGCGTCTTGTGCGCCGGCGAGGGCCCTGCCTCGGGCAGGATCAGTCAACATCGAAGCGGGAGAGAGCCGCGCCCGTTTCTGGCAGCCAGCCCTGGGGGAGTGAAAGGGGGCGGGCCTTCTCAGAAGGCCGGAGGGCTTCTGAGAAGCCCCGCCGCCTTCTGAGAGGGCCTTCTCCTTCTCGCTTCCCTTCCCTCGCTCGCCGTCGACACCTTGTAGCGTTGCCAACCTGCGGTAGTCACGCAACCGTGTTGGCGGGCATAGGGTGCGACCTCTCTCGGGAGCCCTCGGAGGAAGCCCTCGAGAGCCCAGCGGGGCTGGTGTGACCCCGTCATGGCCATGATCGCCGCTCCAGTACAAAGCCTTTGTGACGCGAACAAGATGAGCGGCGCCAAATCGGACAGAATCGGAATGTGCGCCGGATCGGGCCGCGTCGGCACGGGGCTGGAATCGGGTAGGATCGGCCGCGCCAGGATGCACGACAACGGCATGCAGGCACGGGGCCGCGCTGGATCCTCGGAATATCGGAATCGGATCGGAAAGGATCAAGAATCGGGCGGCCTGACGAAAGAATGCGCCGTGCGGGTCGGGCCGCACTGGATCCTCGGGATATCGGATCGGAAAGAATCGAGAATCTCTCGGAACCGGAATCGGGTAAGGTCGGATCCTCGGAATACTGGGATCGGATCGGATCGAGCCGGCCAGGATCGATATCGAATCGGATCGAAATGGACCCGGACGTGACGCCGAGCTTCACGGGTTGGGCCGGGCACGGGTCGCCTCTTCCCTGGCTGCGCTCGCCCGTCACATCGCGGATGTCGAACTGGTCACGTGCCGAAGCATCCCCCAGCTGCATGGCTCGCGCGGCACCCGCGGCCCCTGGGGGAGTGGCACCCAGGTCGCCGCGCTTGCTATGAGCAGATGGTGGCGAGGAGAGAGGAGGTCGCCGCGATCGAAATCCTGTCAATCTGCTACAAAAAAGCAGCGGGAAACAAAGAGAGAAGGCGATGATGGGCCGCAAAGGCGACTGGGCTAAAGAACGCTGGAGGAGCAACCATGGAAGGTCCTAAGGAACAACGAACCACTTCAGAACCCGAACCGTTCCTTCTTCCAGCGTGTTTACCGTACTGGTCGGGCAGACAATACGAACGCAAGAGGCTGGCGGAGGGGCTGGCTGCAACGACAACTACGATGCTTCAAAGCTCAGCTTTCTCTACCCTCGTCGACGCTGACCGAACCTGGAGGCGACTGCGACCGCGCAGTGAGGGGAGCGGAATGCTCGCCCACATCCCTGCACCACGGCACATCGGTCTAGACAGCAGCGGCACTTGTGCGACCGTGGACATCGGACCCCCCGGGCTCTGGCCAGCGCAAGCCTGGGTCAGCGCACCTCCAGGCTAATCGACAACCAACGAGGCCGTGTCACGAACCCTGGCCGCACGGTGGCCCCCAAGCCCTGGTCAGCAGAGGGCGACGACAGGGGGGTCCGCTCCACACGGCTCCCGAACTGGGGCCAATCGGAGGGGACTGGCTCATCCCCCTTGGCGCTGAGCCCCTTTACGTGCGCCGCGATGGGGAACGCTGCTGGGAAGCCTGGTAGCGAATGGTTTCGCACATTGCCTCTCGCCGAGGACTCAGCTGCGCCCTTCGGACATGGGCCGAATTTCTTGCGGCGCCTCGCCCAGATTCGCGCCCCATGCGCGAAAGAGACGCTCGGCCTGCTTCCCGTGCACACTGCAGTTCCTCGCCCGGCGTGTGCAGCAACTCTCCGAAACCCCGACGCAGAAGTAGGGGTCGCACTGCTGGTGTGCTGAGGCAGACGGGCTGAGCCCTCTTGTTGTGGTTGGGCCCGTGCGAGTGCTACGAGCTGCATGCAGACACACCGTCTCTCACCCGTAGCCACACGCGCGTGGCTGAAGCGGTTCCGAGGTGTGGATTCTCGGTGTTGCTCGTCGTCCTTACCCGCGGACCGCCCGCGACCCCGCCGCGAGCCGCCCGCGACGGGCCCGCGGCCCGCCCGTGATCCACCCGTGATCAGGCCGCGGCCCACCCGCGCTCCGCTCGCGCTCCGCCCGCGACCCACCCGCGACGCACCCGCGCTCCGGTTTTCGCCCGCACTCCGCCCGCGACGCATGCACGTTGCGATGACCAGCAAACAGCAGCGGCGCACGCGGCGGGCTCGATGTGCAATCACTGGAAGAAGATCAATGCCCCCACCCCCTGACTCTTACCCGTTGCTGCGGGGGCTATGGCCCGCCAGTGTGCGTTGTGCAAGTTGAGGCGTGGAAGAATAGCAAGAGCTGTCTGACAAGGCTTCTGTATTATAATCATGCCCCTCCCCTACTCGCGTTATCTGCATGTCTGCCGACCCCACTTCCGAGGCCACGATCCCTCGTAAAAGAATCATGTGTCCACGCTCCTGAGGCCACGACCCCTTCAACAAAACGATGGGTCCGCGTCCCGAGCTTCCAAGGCGGCCCATGCAGGCAACCAAAGACGCCAATATGGTCCAATCTGCCTCGAAGACGATCCAAGATGGCCACCAGGCGGCCCAATATGGCATGAGCCCAAGATGCCTCCAGGTGGGCCCAAGAGGGCCACTGGAGGACCTCCAACAGGGTCCGAAGAAGCCTCAATCATTCATGCCCATGAACTGTTGAATGATGTTCTCATTCTCGCCGTATCGGGCTTCCGTCATCTCAAGGCGGCCCAAGCTCCACGATGGCCCCTAGACGGCCCAAGAGGCCTCCCAGAGGTTCCCAAGATGGCCCACGAGGGCCGACGATGGCCCAGGAGGAATTCAAGGCGGCCCCAAGATGGCCCAAGAGGGCATCCCGTGGGACCTAAAACAGTCTTAGGTCTTTCGACGGCCGAAGGCGGCCCCACGACGGCGCCCAGGCACCTACCATCCGGCCAGGAGGGCCCAAATGCGGCCCAAGAGAACCCCAGGACGGCGTAAGAGGGCCCCGAAACGGCCCCGAAGAACCCAGTACCCCCTCCCAACCGCCTCCACAGGAGGCCCAGGCAGCCCCAAGGCGGCCCAAGGTTTCATGAGAGTTCGTCAAACAGTGAAGACGAAAAGTGATGTATGATCCAGGGCTGCGGGCACACGGCCCCCCCCACCCAGATGAGATAGGTCCCGGGGCTCCACGGCCTCCCCCCCTTGATGGGATGGGGGGGGGACGACGACGACAACGACGGCGGCGACGACGACGACGACGGCGACGACGACGGCGACGGCGACGACGACAACGGCGGCGACGAAGGCGACGACGTCGACGGCGACGATGGCGACGAAGACGACGGCGACGACGACGACGACAACAACCGCGACGACGACGACGACGGCGACGACGACGGCGGCGACGACGACGGCGGCGACGACGACGACGGCGGAGACGACGGCGACGACGGCGACGACGACGACGGCGACGACGACGGCGACGACGACGACGGCGGCGACGAAGGCGACGACGGCGACGGCGGCGACGGCGACGACGACGACGGCGACGACGACGACGACGACGGCGACGACGACGACGACGGCGACGGCGACGACGACGACGACAGCGGCGACGAAGGCGACGACGGCGACGACGACGACGGCAACGACGACGGCGGCGACGGCGACGACGACGACCTCCGGAGCTCCCCTGGACCCTGGAACACTACAGTACCACGCCACACACGCCACACCCACAGCACCACACGACACCCACAGAGGGGGGGTACCATCGCGCGGGGGGGGGGCCGATGGCATCAGCATGACGGAAGGGGGGGGGGCCAAACCTTGGACATATATATATAAATATTATTTTTATATAGGTTGCCTCCCCAAGCGACGCCCTTCCCACCACGAATCAGTTCGAAAAGGGATAGGCTGCTATCGCCTGGAAAGCCTACTTCGGACCAGGCTTCGAAAATACATGGCGCGAGAAATCCCATGAATGACCACGTAAACTTGGATGCCAAGTACCTGCGAAGAGAGGGGGGGACGAGGAGGAGGGGGAGGAGGAAGAGGAGGACGAGGAAAAAAAGGAGCGGGAGAGGGCAAACGAGGAGAGCAGCAGACGTCAAGCGCTCCAGGACCGTCACACGAACCGACCTGCAATAGGCAAGCCCGCGGACACATCCAAAGCCTGGAAACCATTCGCAGCGTGCCATGTGCACGTAATCCCCAAGGCCTAGGCAGCCGATGATACTACCCACATCGAGCACGCGAGGGCGAGGGAAGAGGAGGAGGAGGAAAAAGAGGAAGTGAGGACGAAATATGACCCTCGACCATATATGTGATGGCTTCTTCTCCTCAACATCACCACCACAACCATCATCCTCATCCTCACCCCCACCCTCCACCCCATCATCACATCATCGCAACCCTCTTCATTACCAGCAGTAGCACCACCAAAACGAACAACAAATCGCCATCATCAGCATCACCATAATCGTCATCACCATCATCAACACCATCATCAGTAGCATCGACACCATCAACAGTAGCAACATCCCTGCAGCAACATCAATATCATCATCACACTTAACGTTATCATCATTACCAACACGAGCACCAACACCAACAACCGCATCATCATTAGCATCGTCACGGGAGTCCTCTAGTTTTGGCCATCAGACGTCAATATTTGGACACCCCCGACCCCCGTATAATCGTAGCGACCAATTTTTGGTCAGGGCGCGGTCCGAATCTGATGGGCTCGCCTCCCGTAACAATATTATGATACACTTATATAAATTGAATACACATGTATACACATACCTATACGTGTGCACAACGGTGTGATTATTACCCCGCCAAATAATAAACAGGCCTGGGAATCATTCCAACTTGGACCCACTCGCGTCGCAATCCCTTCGAATGGGCCACTTGAAATTCTCAGTGCCATCTTCGCCATCGTCTCTGTCATACCCATGTGGGCGCGATGGTCCATTGGATTCGTTCTCGCTTTGACGCAGTGTGACCCTGGGAATCCTTATCCAACGCTGTCGCCCTTGCTTCGCTGGCCGGCCATCCCAGAGAACTCACGAAGGTTCGCGAATCCGCATCAGGGCACTTCTGCATCCTAATGCTATGGAATTCCCCGCCGATGGTAAAAAAACTTTAGCACCTGGCAAGTATCACGGCTTTCCCACCCTCGAACAGTCGCCACCATCAATGTTGGGTCGGCACGGTGGCGGGCCTTGCCGCAGGCAGCTAAATATCTTCGGCCAGGAAACCTGGTCTCGAGAATGAAGCGTGCGCCTCCAGAAGGCCGTAAACTGCAAACAAAAACATAGTACTGCTTGCTTTCTTCTGCTAGCCTTTGTCGAATGGGTAGTCCCCTACTTGCTTGTGACAGAGAACGGTTGGTGCGGGGTCCTCTGCCGCCGGCGCTCCTTGGGGGTCCTCGGCGTTGTTGCTCGACGTTGCTTGGCAATCGCCGCTCCTGGCGTTACTCGGACCTCCTCGGCGCTGCTTGGCGATACCAAGCAATGCAGAGCAACGCAATGCCAAGCAGCACTGCGGCCCGAGCAACGCCGAGCAGAGCCACGTAATACCAAACAATGCCGAGCAACGCAAAGCAACTCCAGGCAACGCCAAGCAACACCATGACATGCTTTACATCGAATTGATTTGCATTGCTCAGAACTGCTTTGAAGTGTTCTGGAAGACACAAGTCCCCTGATCGGTGTCGCGCCGACTCCATTCAAATGGGCTGAAAGTGGTCTGGAGAAGAAAAATGGGGAGACAAAAGGTACCGATACTGCTACTCCCCAGACCTCTCCCGAGCTGCGTTCTGATCCAGCCGTGGCGACAAGGTCCCCCCATGAGGCCCACACAAGGCGAAACGAGGGAAGGTTATCGGAACCACTTGCTCCTCTGAAAGAGTCCACGGAGCGTGCATGCGTCGCTCAGGAAGCCCATCGTGGACGCACGCGCTCAACCATGTGCATGAAGAAGGCCCCCCCCCGATTGAGGGGGGCAACCTCGTGCTACGAACGCTCGCGCAATGCGCACTCTCGAAGGCCCCGCGATTGCATGTATTTGTGGGGCCACGGATCCAGCGAGCACGGCACGGCACAGCACGGCACCGGACGGCAATTCTTCGCATTGCGGACACTGAGAAAGGCACGGCAGCATCGGAAAACCAAGCACGACACGGCACGGTCACTTTGTTGCACCCCGAAATCCAAAACGCGGCACGGCACGGCACCTGCCTCGCACTCTCAGCATCAAGCACAACACAGCACGACTCGGCACGCGGGGCACGGCACCGCACCTCTGCCGCAGCCCCGCACGCGGGCACCGTACGGCGCCCCTGCGGCTCCCTGGAAGCCGAGCCCGGCACGCCACGCCGCGGGCACGCGGGCACGGCACGGCCGCTCCTCTGCTGCCTGGAGACCGAGCGCGCCACGGCGCGCGGGCACGGCGGGGCGCGGCGCCTCTCTGCACGCCGAGCACGGCGCTGCGCGGCACGCGGGCACGGCACTGGACAGCAACTCTTTCGCAGCCTGGACGCCCAGCACGGCACGGCGCTGCACGCGGGCACGGCTCGGCACGGCACGGCCACGGCCACGCGTTCGGACTCCTCTGACGGCCCCAGGACCCGTGGAGGGCCCCAGGAGCCATACATCTTGCAAACACCTGTAGGAGCCCGGGCCTCTGACGACTCAATGTGTCGCTGGACCGGTGTTCCTCGACGCGCCCAACTGGACGAAGCCAACACCACGGCAAACCCACGGCGAACCCTACGCCCTACGCCCCAAAGGAGACGCAGCCAGTACCGCGGCAAACCCACGGCGAGCCCACCGCGCCCGAGGCGAAGTTTGCCCTGGTGGCCAAGGTGCCCTCCTCAAGACGCCGTGCCGCGCGTCGGAACAAACTGCGCGGCGACATATCATGGAGTTCCGGGACCTCTGCTCTCCGTCCCCAGTCGTTGCTTGACAGTCCCTGGGCCCGAAGCTGGCCTCCGGATGCCGAAGATGCCCCCCGAACCGGACTCGATGCCTTCGAATCTCTGGAGTTCTGGGCTCGTGCCCCGCAGGACTCCGCTCCCTCACGGCGAGAGACGGATCCGCTTCTCGCTGGCGCCCGCGGCAGCTGCCTGGAGCTGGCCGCGCGGCACAGGCCCAGGCGTCCTGCGCCTCGGCCTTTTGCTCAGTCCCTGGGCCTCTCGGGTGCGCCGAGGAGGGGAGCCACGCAGGAGGGGGGCGCTAGCGCATCATGGGTCGAGGCATGTGCGCGGACGAGGGGGGGCCTGGATGGGCCGGGGAACGCATCGAAAGTAGAAGATGATGGGCCACGAGCGATGTCCACACCCTTGGACCTTCCCACCTCGTGGGTGCCAGCGAACCTCTCGACAACTTGCCCAGGATCGTTTTTTCCGTCTGGAGTAATTTTCTGACGGCCGCCCATCCGACGACTGGATACTTTCGAGTCTCCGAGCCCCGGACCTCTCAACCCTTTCCCTGGGACATGCGTCTCGGTCTGAGCCACTTTTTGGCAGTCCCATGGATGCAAGAGTGGCCTTCGGAGGCAGGAGATGCTGGACGAAACACATGCAAAAACTTCGCCTCGATTTTGACCCAAACGCTGGCAACACCAATCGGGTCGCCGAATGGGGAGGGGGGGGCGCCACCTCCCGGAAGAAACGGAACCACCAGAACCCGCAAGGACACCCGAAGACCTACAGAAACTTTCGGGACCTCCTCGATTAGGGATCCTCGCTCCTCCTCGATCCTGGATTTACAGAAGGAGGCTAGACAGCAACTCGCGGCGCGCGAGATGAACTATCCTTTGCTCTCGGGAAGCTGGAAACACGCGTGGCTGGACTCACACGTGGAACACCCGTAGGCCACTCGCTGGATACGCACGTGGAGGATCATCGCGCCTGGCCGCACGAGGGCCGAGCGCTGGAAAGACATGTGACCAACGTGTGCACCCCAGCTTCCTGGCACGATGGGGGCACTGGATACGGAGGCATGGGATGAGGAATCCAGAGTCTGGAAGCCGGTGGAACTCCAATCGTGGACTGGCCATGGATATCAGCGCCGCCCTCATCAGAGAAGGAACCCTCCAGGGTCTGCAGCCTCCTGGGCACATTCCTGAACGAACGCCCACGCCGTACCTCAAGGGAGCTCTCGGTCGGCCACGTGGCGCCCCACAGCGCGCGAGATCACCTGTCTAAGCTGCGCTGTGCTCCTCTCTCCTCCGCGACCCTGGACTTCCAGGAGGCGGTGCCCCCCCCCCCCCGGTGGTGACCCCCCCATGGCGCTGCCCGCGGGCCGCTGCGCAGGCCCCGGGCGGGCGGGCCGCGGCCGCCCCAGGCAGGGCGCGCAGCGGGGCCGCCTCAGTCTGAGTCGACGGACGCCCTCTTGCGGCCGATGGGCGCCATCTCCGCCCCGGCCTGCTGGACCAGAGTGGCCCACGAAACGGCAGCTGGCATAACATCGAACTCAAGAGATGGACACCGACATCCATACGCCGAGCTGTCTTCGAATGAGCTCTGAGTGAGCAGGTGAACACGCCTGCCGCCTGCGGCGTCGGTCCTCGCTTCTCCTCCTCTACCCGCCATTCTCCTCGACCCGCCGTGAATCTGGGGCTCCCTGCTGCGCCGATCCGGCGCCTGAGCCAGCTCGGCCGTCGAATGGACCCACGGTGGAGCTCACTCGGCGGCCAAGGTGGCTCAATCCACATCACTTTGGATTCCCAGGGTGCGGACGGAAAAAAGGTACGATGCCCAGCAGCACTTGTTGTCCCAAACCGACAGCGGCCGCTGTTGGGCAGGCGGCCTTCTGTCTCAAATGGACAACTTCCGCGGCGACACCGACAACGACAGCTGTTCGAATTAAGCTGGAAACTCTGTCGGACGTCGTACCCATTCTTTCCGTATCCATGCCGATCGTACTGAAAGACGACCCCTGACATCCTCCTGCGGACTGGTTCTTGAAAACAACATGCGGAAGCTTTTCGTCCCCATGGCACCCAATGGCGCGCCCAAGCGCGAGCAGAGCGGGCAGAATGCTTCTCCCTCACATGGCGCTATCGGGCGCTAGTGGTCGCTATTGGGCGCTATTTGAACGCTAGTCTGTGTTACTGGGCGCCATTGAGCGATGTTTGGCAGTACTCGCCGATATACAGAACGGGCGGCTTGTTACCAAACTCGGCCTCGGGGCCTCGCTGGACCCCGAGACCGCAAAAAACTAGTCAGGATGAAAAACTGGCCCTGGGGAAGGGGTCGGAACTTGCGGGGACCACGTATTGTAAAATCGAAACATCGCGTGTCTGGGCCCAGACATCCTGCGGACTGATGTGTTCAATCCCGGTGTGCTTCCTCACTGAATGGCACCTGGGGGCAGTTTTCGGGCCCTGGGACAATCAAGAACAGATTCGAGACGCAACCCTGCACCTGGGGAAGTGGGTCTGGAGAGCTCTCGGGCCGCGGATGGAACAAAACATGGTCTTCGTAGGATGTCTGGGGGTGGGAACACAGATCGGGGACATCTGAGAACCAACAGGTCTCGAGGATACATCGGGTGCCGCGGCCGCTGGAGAGCGTCGCGGAACGCTCTGCAAGCCTTCCGACATGCTTCAGCTCGATGCAAGCCTTCCGACATGCAAGCATTCCTGGCTCGGGGTCAACGAAGACACGGGTGAGGTTAGGTGAGGTGAGGTGAGGCGAGGTCTGGCGTGCGGAAGCCCGCGCCCATGGACGGCTGCTGGGAGGGATAGCAAAGGGAGGAAGGGATAGCAAAGGGAGGGCTGTCGAAGAGAAGGAACCTGAGTCGTTTTTCACAGACCGGGGGCCCGGCGAGGGCCCCCAGAGGCGGCCTGGAAACATATCGGAACTATTCGAGCTGATTTGTCACAACATCGATGGAGGTCTGGTGGATGATAGACTCGCCGTGGAAGAAAGCCTGACCACAGTCGGCCGGCTGAAATAAGGAACGCTACGTAGGGAACGAAGCCCCCTCTTGGCTCTTGCACCAGAGGAACAGCCATGGAAGGACCTAGGGAACCTCGAGCCCCTTCCGAACCCAAGCTGTTCCGCATGTCAACGTCTTGGCTGCATGACCGGCTGCGTGACCGGCTGCCCCTGAGGACCCCTCTGCTCCACGGCGGCCTGTGCTGCCCGGCCCGCGGCGCCCTTGGGGTCCGGCCGGAGGCACTGCCGCACGACGCACCCGGCGCAGGCGAGCGCCAGCAGCACCGCCATCGCGACGGCAGAAGGCAAAACCCAGGCATCCGACACGGTTGTCTCGGTCCACCGCGGCGTCTGTGGAGGCCTCCCAAGTTCTGTCCGAGTCGTCAGGGTCGGGCGATGGCGCCGCATCGCCGACGCATCGCCGACACATCGTCGATGCCTTGGAGACGTCGGCGATGCATCGGCGACCCGGCTCCACAACGAGCCGCATCGCCCCAGCAATGCGGCGCGATCCGCCGCCCCCATCTAACTACTCTGATCAAGGGGCCCATGGACACACAAATAAATACACACAGACTAAAAGGATTCCCCATATTTTCCCATACTGTCTGGGTTTTCGCCTTCCCGCCCAATTCCCATGCTTTCCCATATTTTCTTGGGGATCGACGATGACTTGTGTCCGTGTGTCTGTTTTCCCCTCCAGCATCTGACCGCATCTGGTAGGCCTCGACGCTTTGCTCACTTCGGCCTCCGGGTGCCGCTCTCGGGCCCCGGGGCCATCAAAACTCCATCGGGGGCGCAGAGGTACCCCCCCCCCCGGGGCAGGGGCCCGGCACTCGGAAGCCGCGTGAACAAAGAGCATCGCCGGGGGCATCGGCAGAACTGCACACAGCGGCGCCGCGCGTGCGGCATGAAGGAAGCAGGGCCTCGAATTGTTTTGCAACTTTCGGGCCCCCCCCACCAGGGCCCTCCATGAGCCCTAGGACCACCAAAGAACAGTTCGGGATGAAGAGCTGGGAATCCCGACACCTTGCGGAACCTCTCAATGCGGAGTGTTGTCTGGAGGCCGCTTTCGGGCTCCGAGGCCATGTCAGCAAATCTGAGGCGAAGAGCCAATCACCAAGAGGCTGTCGGGAGGTCCCAAGAGCCCGAATTCAACAAATGAAGACACACGGAGGTCTGGCTAGCATAAACTCGCTGCATGTACTTCGCACTTCGCGCCCCTATCTTGGCGCCCTCGCGCCGCGAGCCTGGAGAAGGACAACTCTCCCGCTCACGCCGCGACGCGCCAAGCGCGGTTTAGCAACGCAGGCGGCGTACATACGCATTCGGACCGCTTCTACACTGACATTCTCGAATTGTCAATGTATTCGGCACAATTCTTCTATGGGGGACCTACTGACCCAGGTCAATTCAAACCCGGGCCAGTTAGGCCTGGCAGAATCTTGCGGGGTCCTGCAAGATCCTGCAGGATCCTGCACGCAAGCCCACCCCTGGCCCTGCAGGATCCTGCAAGATCCGGCTCTCTGGCTGTCTCACCCCCGTTCGCATTGATCCCCGTCCCTCGAGCCCCGATTCTAACACCATTTGAGGGATGCCCGGCCTCTGAATTCGGCGGCCCGTCGTTGCCCCCCATCGCGGACTGTGTAAAGCTGCTCGGGGCCTCCGCCGCAAGAGTGTCCTTTCAATCCCGGCGTGGGTCCTCAGCTCCGTCCTCCGAAGGCCACTCTCCGGCCCCGGGGCCCTCAAGCACGGATCTTGGACGAGGAACCGCCCCCGGGACAGGTGACGAAACGCCTCGGGCCGCGGATGCAACAAAAAGCGCATCGTCGGACGCATCGGCATGCGCCATCACCGTGCCTGGCCGAGGCCGTCTTGGGCCCTGGCACGAGCAAAATATATCATACATGCACGCCCTCCTCGCACAGGCTAGGAGGGTGCAATGCGCAATCCTCGGGCGGTCGCCAACGGGGGGGGAAGAAAGGTGGGGTGACAAGGCGTGCCGCGCTGGCAGTTCGGGAGTCGTCTATGAAGGGGCCCTGGGACACACAAATACATACACACAAATAAAAGGATTCCCCATATTTTCCTCATATTTTCTCGGCTTTTCTCTTCCCCACCACTTCCCATATTTTCCTATATTTTCTGTGGAATGGAGGATTAATTGTGTCTGTGTGTTTCTTTCCCTCCTGAGTCTAGAGCGGCGTTCCTGCAACCCTCGATCCCCCCGCGTTTATTGCCCCCCCGTAGCCGTCCGCCCGACATCCGAGGGCCCAGGATGGCCCCGGGCCCGCAAGAGCCTGGCACCGCGCCGCGAGGCACTCGGCGGAGTGCCCTCAGGTCCCTCCGTGTTCTCTGTGTTGGGTGTCGGGGGAATTTTTAGTCACCCTCCTCTTCTCCCTCCGTCCTTCCTCCTCCTCTTTCTACTCCGCCCTCCTCTCCTCCTCCTCCTCCGTCCTCCTCGCCCTCTTCCTGACCACCTTCCTCCTGCGCCTCGTCCAGCCCCTCCTCCATTCTCCTCCTTCTAAGCAGCCCTCAGGAACCTGGACTCAGTCATGTGTCTGAAGGCGCGAACTTTGGAAGGAACTTGTGTTCCCCCACTCAGGGCACCACGCATGTTGCCTTCAGTGAGCTCATGGCGAAAAATGTCGCCAACTGGGTCTTGCAACAACACTTCGGCCTTCAAACAACTGCTGGCCCTAGGATCTCTCGTGCGCTCCTGGGCTGCGCCGCGTGACATTTCCAGAGGCCCACGGAGAGCGGTTTGGAGACCAAGCTTCCAACGTGGCCTAAGGTCGACCTCAGGGACCTCAGGGTCGACCTAAGGCCGCCTACACCCCACCCCGAAATCAAACGCAAGTATGTTCCAATCCCCCTCGAGCCCATTTTCGATGTTTCGCGATGACGCCCATGACCAGCCCCAAGCCCTCCCCCCCTTGCTCACGTCACAATTCGCGCCGGCGCCGTCTGGTACTAGACGGCGCCAACGCGAATCGTGACGTGACTGGCCCCCTCCCCTCCCCCCCCCCAGTCACGCCCCCGTTATCGCCAGGAGACAACTAAAGAATGGTCTCCCCGCCCACCGACTTCAACGTTCAACGGCGCGCGCAACGTGGCCCACGGGGTCTCGGCGCGAGCATCGAGAGCTCCGGTGGCGCCTCCACGTCGCAGGAACAACCTCGCACTCGCCTTCGCGAGAGGGACGTGGGAGGCCACATGGGGGGGCTACTGGGGGCCGGGCCAGAGGCAACTCCCGGGAGATTTGTTCGGCAAAGCGACTGAAAGCCACTTAGCTAGCTTCAGGGGCCATTTCGCGGGATCAAACCGGATTGAGCTCGAAATCAAACCATATTGAGCGGGATTTTGTCGGATGAAGCGGGATTTCAAACGGGGCACGGTCACAGGAACCGTCGCAAGAAGCCCGACCCTGAAAATCAACGCAGTTTCTTGCCATGGGTTTCTTGGCCAGGAGCTCCACGCTGAGAAACCCAGGGGCCCTGACCCGAGTCGTTTCTTCGCGGGCCGCGCTAAGAGAAAGCGCCAGCAACGCTGTGGAAGAACCCCATGGCGATTGGGAAAACAAATGAAACCCTAATTAGCGCCGCGGGGACACAATGCATCTTCTCATGTCGTTGCTGACGCACAAGTGCATGGCTCACCGCTTCGCGCGGACGCAAGAAATTCAGGGCACTTTCGGCGCACTGGGGCTTCGTCGGTGGCGGTGCATTCTCTAAATTACGCAGTTGGACCTCCGAATCCGCACGAATGCAAGAAATCCAAGGTACCTTCGGCGCAAAGGGGTTTCTCCGGGGATGGGGCATTCTAGCAATTTCGCTGTTGGTCCTTCGAATCCGCGCGGATGCAAGAAATTCAAAGAACCTTCGGCGCAACGGGGTTTCTTCGGTGGCGGGGCATTGCTTCCGCGGCGAGGTGCATTAGGGAAGAAACAGAAGGCGTCCTGTACGCGAACATTTCTTGACGCCCAAGACGCCCTGACGAAAAGCATCCGGTTTCTTGGTACGCGCTCCCAGTGTAAGGCGTATTAAACGAGATTCGGCCAGCTTCGACCAGGGATGTACCAGTACAGATTCTGAACTCAGGCTTCCAGAAGATGCATTCGAACAAGAGGTCAGGAGCAGCAGTGAAAGGCCTCATAATCTGCATGATTTCAACATTGTCGGCTTCTCGGTTTCCAAGAGCGTCCTAGACGGTCCAGAAGCCACTGACAGGGCCTCAAAGACGCTAACCGAGGCGCCAAGACGACCCGAGATGGTCCGTAAGAAGGGGGGTGCGACTCGAAACTTTGAGCCCTAGCCCCCGAGATGGCCCCCGACACCGCCAGGCCGCAAAAGGGCCCCAAGAGCACCCCAGACGCCCCAATGATGATGATGATGATGATGATGATGATGATGATGATGATGATGATGATGATGATGGTGGTGGTGGTGGTGGTGGTGGTGATGATGATTTGATTGTCGTGATGATGACGGTGATGGTGGTGATGATACTGATGCTGACGATGATGATGCAAATGATTATGATGATGATTATGACGATGATGATGCTGTTGATGATGATGATGATGATGATGATGACGGTGCTGGTGGTGATGATACTGATGATGACGATGCTGATGCGAATGATGATGACGATAATGATGAAATGGTGATGATGCTCATGATGATGGTGGTGATGATGACCGTGATGGCGGTGATGGTACTGATGATGATAACGATGATGCTGAAAATGATGATGATGATGATGATAATGATGATGAACTGATGGTGATGGTGATGCTGATGATGACTGTGGTGGTGATGATGACGATGATGATGATGCTGGTGGTGATGATGATTGGTAATGGTGGTAGTGATGGTGATGGTGATAATGATGATGCTGATGATGATGATGGTCATCATGATGATGATGGCGGTGGTGATGATGGTGAAAATGATGATGATGGGGGGTGCTGATGAAGACGGTGATCGGGGTGATGATGCTGATGATGACGATGATAATGCAGATGATGCTTCTGATGATGATGATGATGATGATGATGTTGATGATCGGCCGTACTTTTTTTGATGATCGACCGCACCTCGCGATAATGACGATGCTGACGGTGGCGGTGGTGGTGATGATGACGATGATGACAATGCTAATAATGGTGATGATGATTGGTAATGGTGATGGTGAGGGTGATGGGGATGGTGGTGATGATGCTGATGTTGATAGTGATGGTGATGGTGGTGATGATACTGATGCTGATAGTGATGATGATGCTGATGATGATGATGATGGTGAAGGTGATGACGATTGAGGTGGTGATGGTTAGTGATGACGATGATCAGACTGTTGATGGTGATGATGATGGTGATGTTGATGACGGATGACCGCGGGTGATGATGATTCTGATGATAATGGTGGTTGCGGTTTTGATGATCATGCTGATGCTGCTGATGGTGATGATGTTGATGGCGATGCCGATGGCGGTGGTGATGGTGAGTGATGGTGATGATGATGATGAGAATGTTGATGATGATGGTGAGAATGATGGTGATGCGGATGACGGATGATCGCGAATGATGGCGGATGATGATGATGATGATAATGATGATGGTGGTTGCGGTGATGATGATCATGCTGATGCTGCTTATGATGATGGTGATGATGATTGAGATGGTGATGATGACGGTGGTGAAGATGATGATGACGAGGAGGAGAATGATGATAAGGACGATGGTGGTGATGATGTTGACGAGTTGACGATAGTAATGCGGATGCTGCTGATGCTCATGATGGTGCTGCTGCTGCTGATGATGGTGATGTGTTCTTCCAGTGAGCTCGGCTGCACGAGCTAGTGACTGATCAGGTACGAGCTCGGGCGGCCCTCGCCTACACCGCTCAGTAGCATCGCCTGGGAAGCGCATTCGAGATGAAACTGCCACGGCCGCCATCAGGCCCGACAGACCCCCCATCATCCCCAGGACTCCCCAAGAGATCTATAAGAGGCCCCTTGGAGGCACGAGACCCCAAGAGGCTCCGACGAGGCCACACTCAAGCACTGCGGTGGGCCATAGACAGACATCTAAATCATTACTGGCGATCCCGAAGTGGGCACGGAAAAATGGATAGGATGCCCAATTGCGAGAGTTGCCAAGAAAACGCCGACGACCGCCCCTTTTTATGTATCAAATGGACAACGTCCGCGGCGACACCGACAACGAATTTAGAAAAGGACGGAAACTTCGGACCGTCTTCGTCACCACTCTTCCCGTCCCCATTGCGACACCCCTGGTTTTGTCCTTCTAGATAACGCCTGGCCCGGCCACTGCTGGGTCGTCGACCGCGGACTCGAGGGCCTTCATCGCCCCTGCTGGCAGCTCGCCGACCTGCTCTGCGAACTCGATGTAGGAGAGCAGGGGGAACTTCTGCTCCTAAGAGGGAGCCGCCTGTACACTTGCAGCGATCCTGGCCCGGCTCATCCTGGGACCAAAATCGTTGTAGTCGCCCTCCTGGTCACCCAGACCTCCGACGACTCCGTATTCCCTGATATCGCTTCGCTGGGCAATTCCTCTAGTAGATAAAACAACGGATGACATTTCACTAGGGGGAACGGGGAGCCTCAGATCGCCCAGTCCAGCAGCTAGTCCGGCAAACGTTTCGCCTGAGACTTCTTAATCAATTCTTGAGGGATCGTGCTCTCGCCTCCACGCCGGGTGCATGCTCGGTCTGGACGGTCACGATCCCTTGCAAAAACTGCTCCAGCGAAGGACCCAACCACATGCAGTTGTGAGTACCGCACTTGCGAATAACGCCTTCACTGGAGCTCCCCATGGATCTCACTTCATCTGCGGTTTCCCCCCCTGAGGGCTTCGGTGGAACTCCGTGTGGGGCCACGAAACGTGTGGGAGGTGTGCCGAACAGAGTTGGGAACCGCATCCGAAATCCCGCTCCGGGGGGCTTCGGTTGAACTCCCTGTGGGGCCACGACACGTCCAAGGGGTGTGCCGAAAATTGGGGAGAAGCGCATGCGAAACCTTCCTCCTGGAGCTTCGGCGGTGCTCCCTGTGGGGCCACGAACGTGTCAAAATTGATAAGAACCACATGCGACCGACCCCATCCTGTGGGCTTTGGTGGCGCCCCCTGTGGCCCCACAAAATGTATGAAGGGTGTGCCAAAATGGGCACGAACCACATGCGCGCCCTCCCACCCCCGCCCGCCTGAGGGATTCGGGGGAGCTCCCTGTGGGGCCACGGAATGTATGAGGGAGGTGTGCCGAACCGAGTTTGGAACCGCACGCGACCCACCCCACTCGTGGGGGCTTCGGTGGAGCTCCCTATGAGGCCACGAAGCGTTTAATAAGTGGTGTGCCGACATGTGCATGCGTAGGGCAGAGGCAGGAATGAGAGGAGGGGGGGGCAGCGGGAGGAGAAAGGAGTGCGCTGTCTTCAAAACCATGACCCAGCACCACGGGCTGGTCGGGAAATGCACTGAGGCGCACATGTCCGTGCTCTCACTTCTGTCCCCTATGGCCGATCTCCTGCTCCTCGACCTGCCTTTATCACCTCTGCTGTTGTCAGACTGCTCTGCTGGGGTAATTTCTGAACCTCGGAGCGCTGGACCTCTCGGAGCGGGAGTTCACGCTGGACTCGGCCCGAAGAACTCGGACTGGAGAAACTTGGCCGGAAGAAACTCAGCCAGAGAAACTCGGCCGAAGAAACTCAGCCCGCGCTGAACTCGGCCATGCGAAACTGGGCCCTGGGCCGGGTTGAGATTGCCCGACGTCGGCTTGGCCGAATTTGGCTGGCCGAATTTCGCTTGGCCGAGTCTTTCCATTGCTATTGTTTGGCCCCGGAACGCCGGACCCGTCGACACTCTCCCAGATCCCTACAAGGAACGCGTTCTCGTTACGAGCCTTTCTCGAAGAAGGCCCTGGGGCCCGGGATTGCCCGCTGCAGGCCAAGGATACAGAACCAACCACAAACACAACGTGTTCGATCCTCTTCGTCGTCGTCGTCACCTTTGTCTTCGCCCTCGTCGCCGCCGCCGGCGCCGTCTGCCGTCGCTGCCGTTGCGGCCGTCACCCCCCTTGCCGTCGCCGCCATCGCCGCCGTCGCCGCCTGCGTCGCCCCCCGGAGCTCCAGGTACGCGTTGCCCTGGTCCTGTATCCTACCCTGGTTGGGGCCTCTGCCGCTGGGGGCCCCCTCGCCGTAGCCAGAGTACAGCGACTTCACCACGCCCATGCCAGGCTCCACGACCTTTGCGAGGGGAAGAAAACGACGACCACGACCAAGACTTCGCGGGATCTTGTCGACGCCGATCTTGGTCGTGACCAACCTTTGTCGTCGCCGATTCGCGAGGATGATCCACGAACTGACGCTGCACAAGACGGGCGATGAGCAAGATCGGCTCCGACATTTCCGCTTTCAGCGTCGGTCATGGTCATCAATTTCTTTCTCCCCAACCTCTGCGAAGGGGGAGAACCCCTGACTGTCCTGCGCGACGCCCAGGTTTCCGACGACATGACTTCTTCAGTCGCGGCGTTTTTCGGGCGTTGCGTAGGGGGGGACTTAAACAGTGGGTGAAAAAAAGGTTCGCGGTTCGGGCACCCTCGGGGTCCCAGAGGGGCCCCCTTGGGGCCGCCTTCCTGCAACTCTCGACCCCCTGGCCCCATCGCGGACCGCCCAAATCATCATTTCTGCCTCTGGGGGCCTCTTGCGGGCCGCAGGCCCATCAAAAGCGGATCCGGGGCGCAAGCTGATAAGCCCAGGGGAGCCCGGGGGATGGGGTCCAGACGTCCTGGCGCCGCGTGCTGAAATAGTCGTATCGCCAGACTTGCGGGCATGCGCCACCACCGTGCCAGGCCAAGGGCCCCCTGGGCCTTAGCCTGCGCGTATGTGCTTATGCATGCATAACACATACACGTGTGTAAATGCATGTAGACATACACACACCTACCACGTATACTTACTCATGCGTGCGCACAGAAACACATCGTAGTAGACGTCTACACATTTACTTGTGCATATGCTTATCGTACCCACATATATATACATATATATACACATACCTATGCATATATATATATATATAAACTTATACGTGTACCTATACATATAGATATTATATACATATACATATATACTGGCAACGCTCAGCCCTCTTCAGGCTTCAAGCGAGGCGTCTCTAATTAGTTCGAATCATCCCGCAACATTGCGAGCGCGACGAGGCGTCGCTCGCAGCGCTGGCCACCCAATGCTGCAAGCGACCAGCACCGCACCTCTGCGCACTGCACCGACCGCTCGCAACTCCACATCATGGATGGATTTGCTCACGTAGCTTTCTTGGTCTTCTTTCAAGGAGGATCGCCTTTCAAAGTTCTTCGGCTTGAACGCAAGCGACGCCACTTCCTTAGCAGCGGCCGTCCTTGGAGCGAAATCAGCTACGATGGAAATGCCAATTTTCTCAAGCGTACGATCGCGAATCCAGATACGCAGGTCATTCGTTACTGTCTCCCTCGGGAACATGACGATCCACTGGTCCATTGCAACGCCCTCAATCTCGACTTCCACCCGGATGGCACGAAGACAACAAATGTTGAGTCAATTTTTGACCGCCCACCGAAGGCGCACACGTTGGTGGTTGTTTGAAACACTGCGCCAGCAACGCCCAACAATTCGGCATGCTGAGGTAGTTGAAGAAACTGAAAAGGGACGAACCGGAACATCTCTGCCAAGGACATCAATTGTTTTTGTCGCGCGGGTGCCCACGAAAATGGTTTTCCTCTTCCTCTGCTTTGCCCCGTGCGACTTTTCCCTCCTTTGCGTAGTCATCTCCTGCTTGCGCATCAACTTTGAGCAATGGCCCTCCGGCGCCGACTGGATCGCGAGGTTGTCGATGCGAGCGTGGTTGTGTCTCTCGCCCACGAACTGGAGAGTACGTTTCGCCATCACCATGACCAGATTCTTGAGGTTGGGAAGGGTTTCGTCCTCGTCCTTTGCCTCGCCCTCGCCCCAGTCCTCGCCCTTGCGCCTAGCTTTCCCCTCGACGCCCGCCATTGCCTCCGTCGCCGCGCCAGTCCCACTCGACGATAGGTTCCTGGAAGGTGACAAGGCAATCTTAACGGAGCAGGTCGATGCGGCCATTAAGGCGGCGCACGCCAAGGACCCCACTGGAGTCGCATGTTGTCGGGAGCTGGCACGCAGTAGCTGCAGGGCGGGAAAAGGCGGGCTCGAGGGAGAAGGATCGGCGGGCAGCGAGGCCGCCGCTGCCATCTTCGGCATCCGCCGAGCAAATGGACGCCGCCGAGGGCGGAGGCGACGACGACAGCCGAGGTGAAGACGGCCATCGTAATGCATGACTCGGGGGTCGCAATCATACCGACTCACTCCCTCCTCCTCCTCCCCCTGCTCCCTCTCTCCTCCTCTTCCCACATCCTCACCCCTCCTACTCATCGCACACTGTCGCCCGGTCCGGGTCCTCATCCTCATCCCTCCTTCTCCTCCTCCCCCTCCTCCTCCTCCTCGCCATTCCTCGGCTTCATTCCTCCGCTACTCGCCCTTCCACCCCTCATCCCTCCACCTTCTCACCCCGCCATTCTCGCCCTGCCTCGTCCCTCCTCCTCCTGCCCTGTCTCTCCCCCACTCTCCCCTCCTTCCTCCTCCGCCGAACCCCATCCCTCTCTCCGCTACCCCCTCCCCCAACCCCATGATCTCCGCAACTCCCTCTCCGCCCCGCTGCCCCGCAGGGCCCTGGCTCGGGCGCCAAGAAGAACCCCGCCAGCAAGCGCAGCAACCTCACCGCGAGCGGGCGCGCGGGCCTGCGAGCACGGCGCGGGGCCAAGGCTTCCCGGCGAAGCCGGCGGCGAGAACCCCAAGATGCTCTGCAAGAACACTGCCCGCTGGCTGTGAATTTTCGAGACGATCCAGGCAAAGACACACCTTGTCTCGGCAGGGAGGAGTCGCAGGCGACGAAGTGCAAGGGGCGCATGGAGGCGAAACCGGTGGTGGACGACATCGACGAGCTGACCGAGCGCCTCAACGTGCGCGAGAACGCCCGCGCGCTGGCATCAGCCATGGAGAACCTCGACGCACTGGAAGATGCTACGTCCAACGCTTCGATCGGCATCGTCGCCAAGGCTCTGAGGGACAAACCGTTCCCGTCGGATACAGTTTTTGAACTGACGAAGCGGCGCGCCCATCGGCAGGTGGCGGCTACCAAGGAGGAACCCAACAGCGAGACCATCATCGTCAACTGCGTTGCCTTCTGCCGCCTGGCCACCCCAGCAATGGGTCGCAACCTCAAGCTCCCCGAACTCGCTCGCGCGGACGGCTCGCCGAAGGAGACGGCCATGTTGTTCAGCGAGATCCTCTCCAATGCATTGCTGATATCGGCCTTGACGAAGGCCTTCGCCCACTAGAACCCCGCGGGCGCGTCGATGGAGACCGCGAAGGCCGCGTCTGGCCGCGCCCTCAGGCGCGCGCTGCGCGAGCTGGAGGAGTTCCGCGATCGCGGGTGCTGCGCCGATGCCCTCGTGGACCTCGTCGAGCGCGCGGGGGTCGCCATGCGTCCGAGCGACGCGCCCGAGGCGAAGGGGCGGGCGAGCCGCGCGGCCGCGGAGCCCATGTTCGACGACAGCGGCGAGAAACGCGATCTGGCGAGGGCCCCGAGGGACTTCGTCTTCCAGACTCCCGAGGTGGCCAAGGCGTGGGCAGATATCAAAACGACGGCTTCCAGAGAGAGGAAATGGGTCCATGCGCAGGCTCGGGCACTTTCGAGGGGAGGGCTGGGGGCCCCCATGAAGCGGTGGATTTCTTGGCCGCTCGCTTCCTGGACCGCGACGCGCAAGACGCCACCGATGCCGATGGCAAACAGTGGGCGGGCGAATTGTTGGCGGACAACGGCGCGACCTTAGAGAGCCCGGGCGTCGGCGCCAAGATCCCGAGCGACATCCGGAGCGCCCCCCCCCCCCCCCCACGCGCCACCGCGCTCCCCCCGACGAGCGTCGCGGCCGTCGCCTCCGCGCAGAAAGACCTGCGCGCCCGCATTCGCGCGAACATGCACGTGGAAGCGTCGGGCTCGTTGAAGGCAACGCGCGGGCCCGCCGCCGCCCTCGGCGCAGACGCGGCCGGCCGCGCGGTCGCGAACCCCGTCGCGCGGGCAACGGCGGGGAACTGCAACCTGAAGTTGGAGGAAACATCGACTGTCAGCGACCTCGCCCTCGGCCCAGGCACGGCGGAGAAGTTCGAGCTCGCGGGGGGCGCCTGCGTTCGAGGCGACGGCGGACTACGGCATCGGTGACTGGGACGGGCTGCATTGAAGCGCGATGGGCGGCCATCGCGAGCGCGCAGAAGGCGACCGATGCACCGCCGAAGGGGGCGCTGGAGGCTGGGCGGCTGCGCAGCAGCGCGGAGCCCCTCGGCAACCGTTCTAGATATGGGAGGACTCGGGGGCGAGCCCCGTCGAGCGCTGGCAGCGCGGGCAACGCGGCGCTAGCAGAGGCGCTGCGCGGCGCCGCGGCCGCAATCAGCATCGTCGAGGAGTTGGTCATGGCGCAGGGCAAAATCGGCCGCTGCGCGACGGTGCTCGGCAAGGGGAGGGCCGCCGTCGACCGCGTCTCAACGGCGCGCGGGGCCGCCTCGGACTCGATCTCCACCTGGGCGGAGGCGCCCCTGAAGGCCCACGGCCCTCGGCGGGGCGAACTGCGAGTCGCGGCGGCAGGGCGCGCTGGCCGACGCGACGTTCAAAAGCGATTGCATAAGGCTGGCGAACGAGGCGCTCTTCAAGTTCGATGGGGATGCCTGCGCGGCCAGGATGGCGGGGGTGCGCCAGGGTTGCAGCGCGCCCCGAGGGGGAGAGCGACCTGGGAGACGTGGATGGGATGGGGGGTCGGGGGAGGGCGCATGGAGGAATTGGGGGGGGGGGGGGGGGGGGGGGGGGGGGGGGCGCGGGGGGGGGCGAGGCGTTTTGGGATGGCAAGGGTTGGATGCTGATAGGGGGAACGACTCGTAGGACGGCGGATTGATGATGGGGGGGAGAGGAAAGGTTAGCGAGCCCGGTCGCGTGGTCGTCGCCCCGCTCAATCCTCCGACTCGCGACCGTCGCCGTCGCCCCCCCCCGCGGGCGGGTCGAATTTCTGCCCCCGCTTCCCCGCGCTTTTCCCCATCCCCCTTATCTCGCGCATTCGCCCTATGCCCCCTCGCGCGAGGCAAGGTTATCTTGCGGGGATGGGGTCGAGCGTGCCGGTGGGCGCGGCTTCGCTGGTCGCGCCCGCGGGGCGCGCGCAGCTTCGGGCGAGGCGTCGCATTGTTTCGTCGGGAGGGGGCGGGGGGCCTGGAGCGCGCCCGCTAGCCGGCGCGCGCCATGGCGGCCTTCCCAGCGAAAGGGCGAGGCGCCCGACCCGATGCCATTCGCGCGTTCCAGAAGCGTGGCCAACTCAGACCGACCCTGCAGTCAACCATCCAGCGCCCGACCTCCTCTCGAAGCCCTGGCGGGCGCGGTGGGGCGCGGGGGCGACGGCGACGGGGGCGGCGACGGGAGGTCGGGGGCGTCGGGGGCGGCGATCGGGCGCGGGGGGGAGGGGGGGGGGCGCGGCGGCGCGGCGATCGGGGCGACGACGGCGCCGCCCCCCCCCCTGCCCGCCCGCGTGACCCCCGCCCTGCGCGGGAGAGAGAAAAGCTCCAGACGGCGGCGGGCATTCTCAAGCGGCGCGCGTCGTTCGGCGAGGCCGACCGCGCGCTCGAGGCAGCGACTGTCGCGGGTGCGGGGCACGCGCTACCGAAGCCGACCGGCGAAGACAATAAGCTGTCGCGCGCCGACACGAGCGGCGAGGCGACGAAGAAGCAGCGCGAGTGCGCCTTCGAGTTGGGTTCGCGCCACCAGCTGCCGCGAGCCGCGGCGAGGGCCGCCAGGGCGGGCCAGTTTGCCTAGGCGGGCGCGGCATGCTTCGATTCGGGGGCGCTGGCGTTCCAAACACGGCCGGCGCCGCAAAAACAGCTTGTCGTTTGAGAATCAGTTCCCCGCCTCGTGTTGTAACGACAAACCGACAAAATTAGTTCCTCCCTGGGCGCCTGGGCGAGGGCGCCCCCGCCGCCGCCTTGCCCCCCCGCACCGGCCCCGCAGACTGCTGGCGGGGGGGCCTGGGCAGGGGGTCGCAGCGAGGCGATGGCAGGCGGGCTCGCTAGCCCGCGCGCGCAGCAGCGCAACAGAACACTGTTGAACAGGGCGGCGGTGAAGGGGCGGGCAGCTCAGGATAGGAGTGCCCCTCCTTTCTCTCTCCCCCCCCTCCGCTCTGCCCCGTCCTGCCCCCCGTGTTCCATCGGCCCTTTTCCGAAGATTTGGCGAGGATGGGGGCGCGGAGGGCGATGGCTAGGGGGATGGGGCCCCCTGGATGGGGCCCCCAAGGCGGCGATGCTGAGGAGGGGGGCGAGGGGTCGCAGCGGAGGTGGGCGGGCGCATGGAGCGCGAGGTCCTCGGGCGAGTTTGAGTTGAAAGAAGCGGAGCGCGCGGGGCGCGGGGCTCGGGGCGGGGCGGGGGGGGGGGGCGGCGGGGAGGGGGGGGGGCGGGGGGAAGGGGGGATGCAGGATTGGGCGGAAAAAAAGAAGCCAATGTCGCCGAGGTCACAAGTTGCGAGGCCGCTCGGTTCGATGCCATCGCGCTGCGCATCGAGGACGCATCGCGCATGCATCCAGCGCAGCATGGGCTCAGACATCGAGAGCGAGGCAAATTCAATATGGGGGACTTCGAAACAATACGCAGCCACATGTTTCAGCGATCGTGCGAAACTTCCAAAACCGCTCCGAATGGCGACTTCCCTGACCCGACAACCCCCATACCAAGAGGCCCAAAATGAAGCCCCAGGCGATCCCCAAACGGCCCCCGAGAGGCATCGCAAATGCCTCCAAGGGGCATCCGAGCGGCTTCCCACGATATCCAAACGAGCATCCCAGAGGCCCCATAACCCACCACTCAGCAACGGTGACGGGATGGGCCGAAGACAACTACATATGTGAACCGCATTCTATTCGGCCGTACTATATCAGATAATATTACATTCCAGAGCGCTACATTGCACTGTTATATATGGTGCCACATTATATTCTATCCGAGTAGACTCCATATGTTTGTATGCTATCACATGCCATTGCATACCATTAAGCTGAAACAGATGAGAGCACACTACATGGTATGCGATTACCTTATGTTATGTTAGATGCGGCTGTTGTTCACTAGGTTTTACTAGGTTGTATGATGGTATAACTCGCTTCCGTATACCATGTGGCCTTTTGTGTGTTACCATATGTGTATATATATATATATATATAACATAACCATACGAAACATGATAAAGTTAAGCGCGCTGGCTTATATGACATTACATCTAAAGAACTTAAGCCATATCGTCGTATAGTATAATCGAATGTGCTCTATTATGTTTTGTTGTGCCCTCCGCCAAGGCAAATCCGCTTCCCCTTCATGGGGGCGATACCTGTCCACAACAAAGAACGATCGTGCTCGATTGGCCGGCCGGGTTAATGTCGTGCCCTGTCTTCCCGTGAGGTCGATTGCCAAACGGCGGAGAACAAACTCGGGTGAACGAAGCGGCAGGGAAGAACTAGAGCATTGCGGGTGCTGCGGATTACCCTACAGCGTCGACGCCAGCAAGACATACGAGCCAGATCGGATCTCAACTCGAGAATAGGCCGGAACGCCCAGATTTAAAAGGAGAAGAGGAGAACAGAGGGGCAAGTGAAAAACAGAAAAGGCGAGAGAGGAGGAGAACAACACAATAATCGATACGACAAACCCTGAGCTCGTATCGGCCCAAGCCGGAAGGCCCGAGAGCGCGACCGATGGAGGTGCGCAGTGACTGAAACAAAGAAGCGAAACACAATGTATCCTATCATATAACATTAGATGTTGCTACATGATGTCGTCTTGTATTAGAGCGTGCCCTCGCACACTGTGATAGTACGTATTATGTTGCATCGAGCCATGCATTACCATATCATAGCATACTCAGTCATATCATCTGATCTTACTATATTATATGTCACATGATGTGTGTACTAAATCATAACGTACCATAACATATGATGAATACGCTAGTGTGCCTGTATGTGTGTATGCATGTATGTATGAACGTATGTATGCAGGTATGTATGTATGTGTATATATGTACATACAACCACATTCCATATATATATATATATACATACACACGTCGACTTTCTGGCCATCGCCGTACTTACTAATGTGTTACTCTGTTCGGTAGATGATTAGGTTGGGACAGCAATTGCGCGCTTTCGTTTGTGAGTTTCGAGTTCAGAGCTACTGGGGCCTGTCAGGAGGCCTCGTGGGACCTTTCGGTGGCCTTGTTGAAGGTTTTCGGGGCCGCTTTCGGGGGGCCTTTCGGAGCCTCTTTTGGACCTCTTTTGGGCCTCCAGGGGGCTTGCTGGCGGTCTCCGAGGCTTCTGTGGCGCGGAGGGCTCGAAATCTCAATTTGAATTCCCCCCGCTTGGACCCCTCTGAGGGCCCTCTTCGGCCGTTTTGGGCGCTACCCTCTGGGGGTAATCTAGGAGGCCTCTTGGGCCGTCTTGGAAGCCATGAAAACCAAAAAATCGGATGTGATAGAAGTAAATGTTTTCCCAAAGGAATGAGATGATGTTTGACTCCTAGAGCTCTCTGGGAAAGGCTCTTGGAGGCCTCTCTGTGCGTCTTGGGAGCCTCTTGGGCCGTTTGGAGTCCGTCTGGAGCATCGTGGACCGATCGCTCGGCGACTCAGGGCCCTCTTGGACCGTCTGAAATGCCTCTTGGAGCCCTCTTGGGGCCTTTTCGGGCGCTCTGGGGCCTTGGGGCCCTCCAGGGGCGCTCTGGACCTAGCCTGGCCAGCGCGTCAGCGATCAAGGTATATCCATTTCTTTATGTAGTACGCAGGCCCTGAGGGGTTTTTCGCGGTAGGGCCTAGGATGCCCGGAGGGGCTATTCACCGTAGTAGGGCCTAGGGTGAAAAGAACAAGCTTGCGTGAACATGGATTTCTTGGATCAACGCTGGGCCCCCCCCTGGCGCGCAGAGCGCGCTAGGGGCGGCGCCGCAAACGCCGCCATGGTGGCCCAGCGCCAATCCGAGAAATCCGCGGCTACGAGAGCTTATGTTTATGCCTTCTTGTCCTCCCTCGAAGGATGGCCCTGGGCAGGCAAGGTAGTGGCGCACATGTTGCCTTCCACGGAAATCGTGCCCGCGTGGGCGCGCGCGTCCCACCCCCCTTCCCTTTCCTCCCCCGCCCTCTCCGCGCCCAACGGTCGTGCCATCCCTGCGGCCGTCGTTTCCCCCCTCCTCTGCCACTGAGATTTCTTGTAGAGAAGCGCGCTCCACTATTCGCAAAGTAACTACTCGCAAATGGTCTGGATCCGCCGCGGGGGATTTCTGATCCATCATATCGAGGCGAATCGGCGCTGTTTCCTGAAACGTTTGCGAGTAGGCACTTTGTAAATAGTGGAATGCGCTCGGAGATCTTGCGCTGGTAAAACATGCGTCCCACGGAGCTCCAGGAAGTGGTTGTCTCCGAAATTGATGAAGATCTGCGTCGTGCGGCTGTTCCTGCCGGAGGTGGCGAAGGTGAGCCTCCCCTTGGAGTTCTTCTGCTTCACGGGGTCGTCTCGGAGGGTCGCGTGTTGCCAGCGCCGCGCCGTTTGCGGGTCACCGGAGATCCTGACGGGTGGGAAACGTACCCACGGAATGCGAGTCCAAGAACCATCAACAGAAACGTTGATACGACGAGTAACGAATAAATGCCTGAGAGGCCCAAGACCGCCGGAGCCGCGTCTCTCGACATCATGCGGATCACAGCAGGCAACACAAACTGAAACGCTGCAACTCCGCAGCCGCAGCAACCGTTGGGAGAGAGTTATACATATTTCCCCACCGGGCGCGCCGCCCCCCCCTGAGAGAGGACGGGAAGGTCGGGGTCACCTATTTCGATTACGCTCCACGCTCTCGCGCTCTGCACTCCTTGGCCGCGACCCCTTGGATGCACGGCGGCTTTGCGTGGATGCCCCGCGTGGGGCGCAACCATTGGGATTGCTCATGCATGGGATCGCGCCTTGGAGCCCAGCCCGCGAGGGCCTGGATATGGACACATGTTCCTGAGATCCGACGTCACGAAAAATTACAACTGCACGAAAGACCACGACGGTAACCCCATATCTTTCTGCTGCATGTCTCGAGCCGGCTCGATCCGTGAAGGTCCAGGGCCCGAAACCGAGCAAAAACGCCCTGGGCGCTAAAAAGTCACAGCGCCTGGAACGAACCCAGGGTTCGTCGCTCGCGAGGTCCCGAACTGGGCCATGAAGCCGCTGATCACGCGAAAGAACCGCACCCCCCTGAAGAAGTCGCTCTGCACCAACTCGGCGAACCTCGCAGCCCCAGTCGGCGCCCACTCTGGGTGCACGCGGACGGTGATGTTCCCAGAGCCGCCGCCGACCAGATTGCGCACGACCAACGTCGCGTACCAGACCTCGATGATGTTGATGGTGCTGATTGCTGCTGCGGATGATGCTAATATTGCGGATGCTGCTGCTGATGATGTCGACCGACGGCCACTCGCATGCGCTGCATCGTCGGAGAGGCACCGCCATCAGCGACGAAGCCGCGCCGATTCCATGAATCCACATCGAATCCACGTCGAACCCGCACCGAACCTGGAGATCTTAAACGATACCGGTACCACTACACCCCAGACCTCTCCCGAGGCGAAACCAGCCGTGGGGACGCGGGCTTCAAGGGAGGCCCCAAAAAGCGAAAACCAGGGGAGGGTAACGATATTGGTACCTTATCCCGCTCCCTGAAATCCGACGTGCCCCAAAAATGTGAAACACCGCGAAAATCACGACCGGATCCCAAGACCCTACTCTGTCTGCCGCATTTATCGAGCCAGATCGATCCGTGAGGGCCCCGGGGCCCGAAGCGAGGCAGAATCGCCCGTGGAGAAAATTGTCACGCCTGGATCTCGGGGCTCGGAGAATCCACGTCGAGCATGCGTCGGACCATCGTGCTCGGCAGCCTTTGTGGGCAGATTCCTAAACCTTTGCCAGTACGAGAGCAAGCGACGTGCGCCGACAAAACAGGCGTCCACTCACTCACCTGCTGGGTCTGGCAACTGCGGCGACCTGGGCATGACAGGGTATGTCCGGGGCCAGGCGTACCGAGCTGGCCTGCTCCGGGCTACCAGCGGCCGTGAATTGCAGCGACAGTGGTACAGTCGACACTGATGGTGAGGGCGATCGACTTCCCAAGGGTACCCTCACATCCTTGCCACTTCGGTAATCCCCGGTCCAACCTCAAAAGCACTTCCGATTGCCCGCCCCGCTCGAACAGCTTCGACATGGGCGTCCAAGGGGCTTGCATCCTTACCGAATTGACCGCACCGCGCATCCTTACTATCAAAATTGACCGTCTGGCGGCTCTTGCGCTACAAAGAACCGCCGCTCTTAGGATGGAAACCGGAGGCCGCCCAAAGCTGCCGCGCCACGCGACGGCACCGGGCCTCGCGGGGGCCTTCGACGTCGCGGTGCTCTCGCGGCGCGGGGTCCAGGGGGCATCTGCTGGCAGGCCAGCTTCCCATGTGATCTGCCTACTGCAGACTGGTCGAGTGATCGCGCAGCCAAGAGGCCCCAAGAGGCCCCCGAGAGGTCCCCAAGAGGCCCTCAAAATGTCACCAAGAGACCACCAAGAGGCCCCAAGAGGCCTCACAACTGCCTCCAAGAGGTCCCCGAGAGGTCTCCCACGAGATTCCAACGAACATCCACTAGGCTTATAAACCACAACCCAAGCACTGTGGCGGCACTTACCGTAGTTAGGCAGCTGGATTAGTCGTAGGATAGCTGAGAAGCAGATGGACATACGAGTACGATGTGCCTCTGTTGCAGACGCACGTCCGACCCGATCATGTAACGCAACATCTTGTAGAAGATCGCTTCCCGACAAGGATGGCCAGGAAGCGCCCGCCACAGAGCGTGTACTAGAAGACTTCAGAACGCCGCCCTTGCATGGCCAACGCGCATCTAGTGCAAGTATGGTTGGGTGGTGCCGATGTGTGCCCCAGGCTGGCCTCTTGCCGCAGCCAGAGCCCTCTGCCGCTGGTAGGCCAACTGGAGCCCCCAGAGCGGCGCCCAGAGCGCCAGGCGTGCGTGTGCGAGTGTGTGTGTGTGTGTTGGTGAAGTGACGATGGCGACGACGCCGTTGCGAGCGTGCAGTGTGATGATGATGGTGATGCGGATAATAACGATGACGATCGTGATCTTGATGTGAATGTTGATAGTCATGGAATGGTGGTGAAGCATGTGATGATGGTGGTGATGATGCCGGTAACATCGAGGGAACGATGGTGGTGATGATGATGATGCTGGTGACGATGATGATGTTGATGTGGTGAGTGTGTGAGCAATAGAGGAGACACGAGCGGAGATGAGGGTGTGCGGGTGCGCTGTTGTCTTCCCTTTGTTTGTTCTTTCTGTGTCTCTCCTTCTCTCTCTCGCTGTCTCTCTCTCCCTCTCTCTCTCTCTGTCATGCGCGTGGGTGCCTAGAGAAAAACAAAAAACACTTGGGGTGACGGGAGAAGAACACCTCGTCAGAAGTCTGGGGAGATCTCAGACCCCAACCGTCAAAGTTGTGTCTTTTTTGTTTGCACTGTTTTCCTTGTTTGATATTTTCCTGTTTCTGGCGTCGTTTGTGTTGACCTCTCCGACGTCGGCTTTACCGTGTTCGTTTCCCCTGGTAGGGGCGTGGTCCAGGTCACAACGTTTTTGCGGGATCCGAACTGTTGTCGAACAAACTCCAACTTTCTTCGGATCGCCGGCCTGGGCCCATGCCATTTGGGTGAACCATTGCTTTACCATTCGGGTGAACCGTCTTTTTTGTAGTGGAAACTTTTCATCGTTAAGACACATCACTCGGTCCTGCAATTTCCAATACCCGTGGCAACGCTGGCAAACGTCCCGCGCGGTCGAAGCGGCAAGACGCGTCCTGGGGCCAAAGAATGTCCCCGGAGGGCCGACATCGGAACAAGGATTATGATGCTCCAACCGACTTTAGCCTTGAAGTGAATTCGAACACCAAGAAAATATCGAAACTGGACCGTGTTCACCCATCGGGTCCTGGGCGGCGATAATCGTCCGGCACTCCCGCCAGCGTGTCGGGCAGACACTGTTTGGATACTTATCGGGTCGCTTGGAAGTATTTCTGGGATGGGGTCCTTCAGTACGATGGGGGCAACATCACGCCGGCGGTGGGTTTGCATGTGCTCCTGCCCCAGTGCCCCTCCCCTCTCCCTACTCAGAGGTCAAAATCTGGCGAAGGAGGGGGGGCCCCATGGCGTCCTAGATGCTTTCCACGCCAGAAGTGGCGGGGGAGGAGGCGGGGGGGGAGGCGGGGGAGGAGGCGGAGGAGGAGGCGGAGGAGGAGGAGGAGGACACCCAAGATGGCCCCAAAACGGCCCAGGAGGGCTCGCTACCGCCATGTCGTTTTCGGGCTTCTGGAAACCGAAGGCGGCCCGGCAGGCCCTCCAGACCAGCGCGGGAGACCACCACGAGGGCCCCGAGGCGACCCAAGAGGGCCCCACGCTGGCCGAGGTGGACCCCGACACTCCGAAGAAGGCCTTCTCGAGGGCCCCATGCCGAGGGGCCCAAGAGAGGCCCAAGAGGGGGATCTCGCCAAGGGGGCCCAGGAGCTCCCCCCCCAACAAGATGGCCCCCCAAAGTCCGTGACATGCCCCTCTGTTGCCCCCCAAGAAACTCACAGGGGGCCCTCCCAAAGCCCTCGCCCCGGGAGCCCTCAAAAGGCTTTCATGCTGCAGCCTCTGAGGCCTCCAAGAGGCCCCAAGAAGCCCCTCAACAGACACGGACAAAGAGGACGCCGAATCACCAACAACTGCACGCAAGCACAACGACGGAAAACGGCACACAACATATGCGAAACCGGTCGCCGTAAATTCTCTTTTTTGAGGGTCGGCGGAATAGGGGAAACCCATTGTATAAACACACTCTAAGCCCAAATCTCCAACGTCTTGAATAGACCAACGCAGACATGTTCCGGAAGTTTCGGCGTCCGAAGCCCCCCCTTCTGGGCCCTGGGCCCGTCAGAACAATCTAGAACGAAAGCCAACTGCAGGGAAGGGGTCGGGACCTCTGGGGACCCCGTGCACAACGAATCGCAACGTCGGGGGGCTGGGAAATCTCAAGATCCCGAGCTCCGATGCTTTGAGCGAAACGCGGACAATTTTGGAAAGCAACTTACGGAAGCTATGGGTCGCCCCCATGGCGCCAAAGAGCGCGAACAATAGTACGCGAAACTTGCGTAATCCATCTCATACGGCGCGATTGGGCGCTATTGGGCGCCACGTGGGCGCTATTCGGCGCTACTGGGCGCTGTCGATCGCTACTGAGCGCGCTATTGAGCGCTATTGGGCGCGGTGCGCCGGTTATTAGGCGCTGCTTGCCGATATCCAGTCGCTGCAAGACGAGCGGAAACTCCCGTGAGTTGTTGTCTAAACAAACGCGGTAAAAATTTACGAATGGAACTCTTAGCGTAATAATCTTTCTGCGGCACCGCTCGAGTCGGATCGATCCGTAAAGGTACCCGGACCCAGGACGGGCACACAAAGAACGCCCGGAACGTTTTGCTCCCTCCGCGACGCCAGAGGCGTTTGCTTCGAGGCGGAAGCGGCGACGCGACGTATCAAACTGTTCACAAAGACGCGACGCGACGCCTGAGAGCATTGCTTCACGGCTGTGTTTGTCTGTTTCTTGCTTGCGGCAGAAACAGGAATGGCACATGTGCAAGGTCGAGTCTGCAACTGGCGCGCTTGCCGACGCTGGTGTAGCTGGCATGAGTAACGTGACGCCAGCACTGGCGCTCGCCACAAGTACTACAATGGCTCTGCCTGGTGAGGTGCTAGGGTGCCTCAGGGACGCGCAGAGCCCCAACGCCAGCGAGCCCGAGAACCGATGGCACCTGAAACATCAGCGCACGTGGCCTGAAACATCAGAGCCAGTCGGCTACCGGTGGCATCGGCGCCAGGGAACCTGCTCGTTGCCAACTGATAGAGTTCTGGTTCCCCAGGCCCGCAGGGTGGGCCCCGTGGGCTCCTGGGCAGCCAGGCGGCCCCGAAGAGGGGCCCGACCCTTCCAGAGGGGGCGCACACGCGCGCCTCACGCGCCGACAAAGCGCCCTCGTCGCGCTCCTCCGCGGCGGCCCCTGCGCCGGCCGCGGGCGCGGGGCGCGGGGTGTCCGGGTCCGAGGGCGCTGGGGCGTCGTCCAGCGCCTGGCCGGGCTCCTCGGCGGCCTCGCAGGGAGCGGCAGGCAGCGCTGGCCACGAGACCTCCCGATTCCAAACTTTCACGTTTCTGATGCTGCCGCGGAAGGCCTGATTGCGGTGCTGGTAGTCGCCGCCCACGAACGTGCGCGGCCTCTCGGTGCATAAGGTGGCCATGCCCTCTACGTTCTCGCCTGCCAGCGCGCCGTCCTTGAACACCTTCATGTGCCCCGAGTCCGAGACCGTGCACGGAAAGGTGAACTGTTTTCCAAGCTCGAAGAAGTTATCTGCGCGCACGATGATCGGCTTCTTGCCCCGGAAGGCGGTGAGTGAGATCGATGGCCCCAGCTGTGATGCTGTCCTAGTCAGCATAGAGGGAAAAGTCGAACACGCGAGTCCAGCTGTCGATTGCCTCCATCGTCAGAGCGCACATGAACGAGAAGGCTCCTCCGAGTCAACCGACGAAGTGCGGCGCCAAGTTGAGCGGGCTCCCTCCCGCGATCGGACCCGGAGGCTCGACCACAGGCCCCGCAAAATCGGAAATGGCGGATGGAAGCTCCGCTGCCGCAGCCGGTTCCAGGGGCGCAGACGCGCTCATCGGCTACGCGCGGAGAGGGACCCTGCGTGAGTGACCTTTGGTGCCCGTCTTTGTGGGGGCGGCGGGGAGACCAAACACAAGCGCGCAAGACGCTACGATCGCATCGCGTTCGGCGATCGGGGAGCCCCAGTAGGCTCGCACCAAAGGTCACTCAGGCGAAGGGTCACTCTTACGTGTAGTCGAACTCACCAGGTGAACATCACCTCCACGGTCGGGGCCGCCGGTCCGGCGGCGCCGTCGCCCATTCTGGTCGGCGCCGCCGAGTCTCCTTGCCAGACTGCGCGCACGGTGCGCGGGGGCCCCTGCAAGGTGCTGGCCTTGGCGAAGCAGGCTTTCGAGCGAGAGTCTTGCTTGAGCCAATCTGGCTCGGAACATTACTTGTGGAGGCACGGTTTTTGTACACAACCCCCACAAACAAGCTGGTCTGGCACAAGACCGCGGACTGGGGGTTGCTTACAAAGATGTCAACCCCTGGGGATACGATGTTTGCAAACCACCCACGCAAACAAGCTGGCCCGGCTCAAGGTGCGCGGGTGGGGGCGGAGGCCAAACATCGGCCCCCGAATTGCACGGCTGTGTTGCTTCTTTGGCCGTGACGTCAGATCCAAAACTCCGACGTCATGCTTTTGTAACCAGCGCCCCTCCGGGACCTCTCGACCCCTCCTTGCGGATCGGTTCTTCATCCCGTGCGGGTTGTTTGACATCCTGAGGGCCGACAGCAATGAAGACCCTCCCCTTGACTTATTTCTTCAAGACGCTGGATGTGTTCGTCTTCCGACTGGAATCCGCTCAGAATGGGTTCCTGGACCACTCCCGCGGTCAATTCAAGCCAGCTTTCCTAGCTGCGTGCAGCCGAGGCGACGGAGAACCACCAGAGACGCCCCAGAACCTCCGAAACCACGACAATGGCACCGTCGTGGTCGTCTCGTCGTCGTCTCCTACTATACGTAAATCGACCCCCAAATCTGTTCAGTTCAGGGGTGCCTTCTGAGTGGACATTCGAAAAGAACCCAACCGTGGCCACGACAGCAGAAACAGGAACATCCGGCCCTCGTACCTCTGACTCCGCGGCCAGACGACCAAAGCCGCGAACTTCGATCTTCCACGATAGCGACGCTGACCACGACGACGACGGACGATGACGAACGAGCGACGACGACGACGACGACCGTCGACCGTCGACCGTCGACCGTCGGTCGACGACGGACGACGGTCAGTCGGCGACGTCCGACGACCGACGACCGACGGCCGACGGCCGACGGCTGACGGCCGTCGACGACGGCGGCGGCGGCGACCTCAACGACGACGACGACGACAGGAGTCAATATCAAGACCTTGGCGATCTTTCGCTGTGGGAGCGTCTTAGCAGCCTCTTGGGGCCATCGTGGGGCCCGCTTTGGCTCTGCAGGATCCTGCAAGATCTGGCGTGCGTGCGTGCGTGCGTGCGTGCGTGCGTGCGTGCGTGCGTGTGTGTGTGTGTGTGTGTGTGCGTGTGTGCGTGTGTGTGTGCGTGCGTGTGCGTGTGTGTGTGTGTGTGTGTGTGTGTGTGTGTGTGCACGTGTGCGCGTGTGCGTGTGTGCGTGTGTGCGCGTGTGCGCGTGTGCGCGTGTGCGCGCCCCGTCGCTTGAGCCCCGACTTACGCGAAGCCGCCACAAGGGCCCGGACGGCATCTTCCGGCGCCGCGGCGGCGGGCTCCACCGCCTTCGGTGGCAGCAGGTCGGCCGCGCACGGCGCGGCCAGCAGCAGCAGCCCGGCCAGCGCGGCGCGCGTGGTTGCGCCAGCGCCTTTGGTGCGGGCACTACTTATATCCATAGCCAGAGCGTCTTGGACTTTTTAGGAAGAGGTGCCGCAACGCCGAGGCGCACTGGATATGGATAAAATCAAACCTCTTGGGGCCAGATGCTTATCCAAATCCAGTGCGTCTACCATTTCCGGGGAAGAGAGCCCAAGACTCTAAGACGCACTGGATGTGGATATAACTATTGCCCGCATTTGGGGGGGGCCGAGATATACTACCCAGACCCCCTGGGAGTCATGGCACAAAAATCACGACGAGAGGTTTTTGGCGGAGTTCGGCCTCTGGGGGCCCTTGCAAGGCCTCGGGGCCGTCAAAAACGACTCAAGATGAGAAACCGGTCCGAGGATATGGGTCGAGACCGTTGGGATCGCCGTTGGGGAAATCATGACGTCGGGGTTCTGGTTCTCTTTTAGTGATCGCCCCCCTCCCCCCCCTCCTTGGAATGCGAGGAGGAGTTGGCCGTGGCGCGTCCGTGGGGGTGGCGGGCGGGCGTGGCGTTTCTCGCTAGGTGCCAGGGGGTGTTGGCATACAGGGGGGCGAGGCTGGGATCAAACGCCTCCAGGATTGGCATGCGTGGGAGGTTGGCATGCAGGGGGGGTAGTATGCCAGAGACCTCCTAGATGGGGCCCGCGTAGATTGGGTCTGAGGATCGCGCCGCATCGCCAATGCATCGCCGACGTCGGCGACGCGTGGGCGCCGTCGGCGTGGAGAAGATCGGATTCCACATCGAGCCGCATCGCTGATGCATCGGCGATGCGGCGCGATCCTCTGACCCCATCTTCTCGGACCCCACCTGGGAGACCTAGAATGGTATACCCTGAGATCTGGCCGTCTCAATGTTTTCGAGCTGGGCGTTTCCGCACAATTCCAGGCCCCAGGGCCCTGACAGATCGGTGCAGCTTGAAAGGGCGCAGAGAGATGTGGTCTAGGGCTCCAGTGATTTTCGCGATCTCAAAATGTACACCGAGCAGTCGCGGCGGCCAGGAGGTCCAGAGCATAGGCGTCCCACAGCCCTCGAACCTCAACAAGCGCCTCCGCCGAATGCGTAGAGGCCCTGCGAAGGGCCCCAGAGGCCAGAAATTGCAAAAAGTCTTCCGTCGTGACTTCCCCTGAACTGTTCCTGTGTAAAGGTTCTATCTCTCGTTTCTGCGACGCCGACTGCGGGAACCCCCAAATGCGGAATCGGTCGGGCGCCTTGGCCCTCCGTGGCCTCCCCGGCATCGTTGGATCGGGAATCGGTCGGGCGCCTTGGTCTCCCGTGGTCGCCCGTAGCCTCCAATCGTAGAGGTATCGTTCGGATCGATCTTGGAATTACTATGCGCATTTGCACTGGATCTCGCATTCGCAATCGTAGGCCTATTCATCTAAGTCGTGGGCTTAGTGGCAGTCGTAGTTGTAGCTGTAGTTGTAGTAGTACTCGTACCAATAGAACAGATCGTGGAAACGAAATTACTTGTCTTCGTGTTATAAAGAATGTCCTAGGTAACGTACTAGTATTCGCATGTGTCTTCGTCATATATGAACACCAAGTGTCTGAAAGCGAAGTCGCCGAATATACGCAGTCAGAATCTTACTACTTCTTTGAGTTTCCGAAACAGCTCGTCTCTAAGGGTCCATCTTACTTTGTCTGAGAAATCGAATACGGGGGGGCATCCGTATCTGGAACGCATTTGTCTTAGCAGTCGCTTCAAATTGAATATTTGAGCAGGGTCCGACCGTCCCAGCATTCCTATAGTCCTACCACGAAATGTTCGTAGAACCCGACATGTTCCAATAACAACAATGCTCTTAGAAAATTAACCCGATGTGATAAAACAAGACAGGCTCCGCCAGAAATGTTCTAAGAATATGTGTGTGGAGACCACATACGGGTCTTACAGCATTGTTTGGTAGGGCTATGGGCGAGCCAGGACGCTTCGCCACTGCTTGAGATATACGTATAGGGAGTCTTCGTATTTGTCTTGGTTCCCTCAACAGGTTGTCTGTAAGGGTCCTATGAATATATATATATATATATATATATATACCAGAACCACGCGCGCGCTTCGCGCGCGCTTAGGTTCTAGCGCAGGCCAGGGAAGAATTACAACATATTGGGATCCTCCACTTTGTTCTCCGCCTCCAAGCGGCCTCCAAGACGGCCCCAAGAAGCACCGAAGAAGTCGGAAGTGAGGGGGTGAGATCGCAGTGGAATGGAGAGCCCCCCACCAGGAAATGGGTTTCGGTGTCGGGTTCGTGTCGTGCGTGCGGGCGAGGCGAAGCTGCGTGGGCGGGCGAGAAGAATAGTTCCGCTGTGGCTAGGGCGGGTCAAGAGCCATTGACCGCCCCATCCACCTGGTGGTCCAGCGTTGGCCAATGTTGTCCCGCCGTCGTGTCCCGGCGGTTTCCCGTCGGTGTCCCAGTGGTGTCTCGTCGCTGTCCCGCCGGTGTCCCGTTGGTGTCCCGTCGGTTTCCTGTCGGTGTCCCGTCGGTGCCCCGTCGTTGTCCCGTCGCTGTCCCGTCGCTGTCCCGTCATTGTCGAGTCGGTGTCCCGTCGGTATCCCGTGGCGTCCCGTCGGTGTTCTGTGGTGTCCCTCGGTGAAATCGATGTTGAAATTGATAATGAAATCGATTGTGAGATCAATAGTGAAATCGATAGTGGTATCGGTATTGGGATCGATAGTGAAATCGATAGTGAGATCGAAAATGAAGTCGTTCGTGAGATTGTTCAAGGGGTCGAAAGTCAGATCGGTGTGAGATCGATCGTGAGATCGGTAGTGAGATCGATGGTGGGATCGCTAGTGATAACGATAATGGGATCGATAGTGAGATCGATAGTGATATCGGTAGTGAAATCGATAGATGGGCATCGATCTCGCGATCGATAATGACATCGATTGTGAAATCGCTCGAGTGAGGTCGATAATGGGGTCGATGGTGATATCGATTGTGAGATCGATCGTGGGACGCTGCCTAAGGGGAAAGCACGACCCCACGGGGTCACCAAGCAACGCTCCCTGTGGGTTCCTGGTTCCCCGATGAGGTCCTACACCCACTGAAATAGAGAACAAGAAACGAAGTGCCCGACGCGACCCGGAGGCAAGGTATGGAAGGAGGTGGAGCTTCCGACCTACAACCCAGGCTCAACCGAAGCGGCGGCAGCGACGGCGGCGGGGGCCGAACCGACGATCGAAGTGCGCGCTTCGCGCGCGCTTAGGTTCTAGCGCAGGCCAAGGAAGAATTACAACATATTGGGATCCTCCACTTTGTTCTCCGCCTCCAAGCGGCCTCCAAGACGGCCCCAAGAAACACTGAAGAGGTCGGAAGCGAGGGGGTGAGATCGCAGTGGAACGGAGAGCCCCCCACCAGGAAATGGGTTTCGGTTTCGGGTTCGTGTCGTGCGTGCGAGGCGAAGCTGCGTGGGCGGGCGAGAAGAATAGTTCCGCTGTGGCTAGGGCGGGTCAAGAGCCGTTGACCGCCCCATCCGCCTGGTGGTCCAGCGTTGGCCAATGTTGTCCCGCCGTCGTGTCCCGGCGGTTTCCCTTCGGTGTCCCAGTGGTGTCTCGTCGCTGTCCCGTCGGTGTCCCGTTGGTGTCCCGTCGGTTTCCTGTCGGTGTCCCGTCGGTGCCCCGTCGTTGTCCCGTCGCTGTCCCGTCGCTGTCCCGTCATTGTCGAGTCGGTGTCCCGTCGGTATCCCGTGGCGTCCCGTCGGTGTTCTGTGGTGTCCCTCGGCGAAATCGATGTTGAAATTGATAGTGAGATCGATTGTGAGATCAATAATGAGATCGATAGTGATATCGATGTTGGGATCGATAGTGAAATCGATAGTGAGATCGAAAATGAAGTCGTTCGTGAGATTGTTCAAGGGATCGAAAGTCAGATCGGTGTGAGATCGATAGTGAGATCGGTAGTGAGATCGATAGTGATATCGGTAGTGTTAACGATAGTGGGATCGATAGTGAGATCGATAGTGATATCGGTCGTGAAATCGATAGATGGGCATCGATCTCGCGATCGATAATGACATCGATTGTGAAATCACTCGAGTGAGGTCGATAGTGAGTTCGATGGTGGGATCGAGTGTGAGATCGATAATGGGACGCTGCCTAAGGGGACGACCCCACGGGGTCACCAGGCAACGCTCCCTGTGGGTTCCTGGTTCCCCGATAAGGTCCTACACCCACTGAAATAAAGAAAAGGAGACGAAGTGCCCGACGCGACCCGGAGGCAAGGTATGGAAGGAGGCGGAGCTTCTGACCTACAGCCCAGGCTCAACCGAAGCGGCGGCAGCGACGGCGGCGGGGGCCGAACCGACGATCGAAGTTCGAGGAGGATGAGAAGCGAGGCCCTGGGGAGGGTGGAAGCCCTCCCCCAAAAACGGCGTGTTAGGGGTCCCGGTGTTTCCACTGGCTATCATGAGGTCGCGTCTGCGATCTGTGAGCCGTATTTGGGATCTTTTGGGTCTTGCCAGAGCGTTGACCATTTGTGATTCGAACTGATCTCGGCCATATTGACCTTCTCTTGGGGCCCTCGTGACACCTGGGGCCCAATCCGCCGACCATGTCGGCTTGTGGAAGACGCCCTTCCTGCCTCTCCCTTTTCACGCATGATGCTCGGGATCCCCGTCCCCGTACGAATGTCCCTTCCCGTTACGAATGCGAATCCTCCTCCTCCTCCTCCTCCTCGTCCTCCTCCTCCTCCACCTCCTCCTCCTCCTTCTCCTCCCCCTCCTCCTCCTACTGCTCCTCGTCCTCCTCGTCCTCGTCTCCCGTTCCTCGTACTTCTTCCCCCCCTCCCCCTTAGGGCACGAACCCGAAGGCACCAACTGCCAGCGACGACGAATCGCAGCAGGCAGAGCACGCGGGACTTGGGAGTGTCGACGGCGAAAGAAGCGTCCGACGCCCGGTGTCGCATCCCAGGGAGGGTTGTGATGGACCCAGTTCTGAATCGATGCTCCCGTGAGCCTCTCAAGCAATATCGTGTAGGAAATGTATGTGAGGCCCCTGTGGCGCTCTGAAGGGTCTCGAGGGAGGCCTCCATCTCGGAACCGAAGTCTCTGGAAACCGCTGTGGAAACATCGTTTAAGGTGTAGACGCGTGGCCTCTGAGAGGGTTCTCTGGGCCTCTTGGAAGCCTCAAGAGCCTTTGGCTCGTACTGCCACCGTGCCGGGATTGTGGCCAGAGGCGTGTCACACCTGGTTGGGATATCTTGGCGTGCTGCTCGGGTGCCTCTTGGTAGAGCGAATTTTTCAAGCCTTTTGGGGGTTCTGAGAGACTGGAGAGGCGAGAACGCGTAAACATCAGAAAACCACACAGAGTGGCATGATTGGGCCTTCTTGGCGGCGCTCTTGGGGTCTTTTGGGGCTCTTATGGGGCCCTCGAAGGCCGTCCCGGAGCGCTGTTGGGCAGACTTGGGAGGCTGGGGCCGTCTTGGGGCTCTCTTGGGACCCTGTTGGGCCCTCTTGGGGGTCTCCTGTGGCTCGCGCAGGACTCTCTTGGGAGCCTTTTGGGCCCTTTGAGGCCGCTCTTGGGCCGTCATGGGGCTCTCTTGGGCCGTCTTGGTGCTCTCTTGGGCCGTTTTGGGGCCCTCTTGGGGCCTCCGGGGCCGACTTGGGAGGATCTAGGGGGCTTCTTGGGACGTCTTGGGCGCTCTCGAGACCAAACAAGCGAATATGCTAAAAATGTACGTTTTCCGCAAGGAATGTGCCGATTTTTGCTTCGTGGGGGTCCTCGTTGGGGCCTCTTGGGGCGTTTTCGGGGCCTCTTGGACCGTCTTGAAACCATCTAGGGCACTGGGAAGTCATCTTGACCAGTCCTGGGGACCCTTTGTGGCGCTTTCGGGTGCTCTTGGCAACCTCTTGGGCAGTCTGGAAGCCATCGTGGGCGCACTTGGAGCGTCCCAAGGGCTGTCTTGAGCGGCCGGGGAGCGGCCGAGGAGGCCCCAGGGGGGGGTGGACCCAGATTGGGGGTTCGAGGCCGTGGTTTCTGGGCCCCGATTTCCTTCCCCGGGTAGATGTATATATCCTCTAAGAAACCGAATACGGGGCGATCCAGATCCGGAACTGGTCGGGCGTCTTGGTGTGCAGATCGGAATTAGCAAGACAGCATGAGTCTGGACATTTGTCTCTGGTATCCCGTATTCCTTCTCGTATGGACTCCTGTGCGTTCTCCCGTGCGATCCCCCCGTACGGCCCCCCGCACGGTCTCGCAGATGGTTTCGGGGACGGTCTCTCATATGGTCTCCTGTAGGTCCTCCCGCATGGTTTACCGTCTAGTCCTCCGTGTGGTCTCCCGTATGGACCCCCCCGCCCGTGTTTCCTTCGGCTGTGCTGGGGAGACAGAAAGGTACCGATACCGCTACTCCCCGGACCTCCTGGGGTGCGTTCTGATCCGGATTTCGAAGCGGATCCAGCGGTGGCGACGAGGGCCTCCTAGGAGACCCGAAACGGGGAAAACGAGGCAAGGGCAGCGGTATGAGTACCCCTTCATCCTCTGATGTTTAGGGTCCTGTGCCGCGAGGGCGTCACCCTTACGACGCGAGCACGCCTGCGCACACCGAGCCTCTCCGAGCGGCGGCGCGGCAGGTGCCAGCGCCAGCGCTGGCGGCCAGCGCTGGCGCGGCGCGGGCCGGCGCGCCCGCGCGGGCGCGGCGCATCATGCGCGCGGGCCCCGGCGTCGCGCCGCGGGCATCCTGGGCCCTGCCCACGTCGCGACGCGGACCGCAGAAGAAGGCTGTGCTGTGGCGGCGCGCAAGAGGGGGCAGGGGGAGGGGGAAGGGCTTCGTAGAAGGAGGCTGCTTCTCAGAGGGCGCCGGCTCTACATCTACAGATAAGGCCCGCGCCTTCTGGGAAGCAGGGGTGCGTCTAAGAAGCCCTCCCCTCTCCTGCCCCCCTCTGCGCGCGGCTGCGTGCAACACCCTTGCAAAAGACCATTTTACGCCAAGATAGTGACCTTCACTCCGGGCGTTTTCTTAAACAGTAGTCCAAGTCCAGGTATACGAAAGCTGTACGAAGAAACAAGCTCCAAGAAAACGCCGAGAGGCCAGTCCAGATTCTAGCTCCTCTTTCACGACTTCTAGAGTCCATGAAAATTGCTGCGTTTTCATTGGATCTCTGACAGGTGTATGGCAAGTGTCCAAGCGCACCTGTTTTCCGAGCTGCGTCCAGCCCTGGCGACGAGGGAGCCCCCACAGAGGCCAACTGCCGTCGTCTCAGCTGGCCCTCCTCTGAATCACCAGTCCTGGGGAAGGGGCCCGTAGACCTCGGAGAAAATCACGCTGCGAGCTATGGGTCGCGACGTCGGGGGGGCCCAGCATCGGCGCCTTCCGGGCGAGGCTCTGGCCCCGCCGCCAGGGAAGCCATTGAATGGGCTGCAGCGCCGCAGTGGCGATCTGAGGCAAAGCCCGCTCGAAGGGCCAGGGAGGCGACCAGGCCAGCCAGAGGATCTGCAGGTCGGTGCCCAGCGCGCGCGCGCCGGCGAGCTCATCCTTGCGAAGGGATCGATGGATATACCAGCTCGCGCTTGCGCTTGCGCTGGCGCTCGGGCCATCTCGGGCTCGGTCACTGCAACCCCTGGCCCAGACATCCGACGTCTTGGCGTTTCAAAGCTGTACGGGGCCCCCAGGAGTCCCGACCCTCTCCCCAAAGAGACCTTTCGTCTGGAATCGTGCTTGGACGGTCCCGGGGCCTGGCGAGAGGCCCCCGTGACGCAAAACCTCCGTAAGATATCTTCAATGCGCTGCGGTGCCCAGACGTCCGGGTACGATTCGTTCACTCCGCGGCCCCAGAGCTCCAGACCTCCCCAAGGGGTAGTTCGAATGTTCCACTGTACGTTCTTGATTGCCCCAAGGCCAGGAAGCGGACCCCCCGAGGCCGAACTGAAGGACGAACGCCGCGATTGAAAAAGTCACACCGTCGATGTTCCTCCTCTGCGACTGAGCCCGTTCGGCCGCCAATTTGGCCCACGATCGAGCCCCTTCGGCGGCCGAACGGGCTCAGACGCCGCCACCATAGGGCTCTCTCCTCGGTCCGCTCGGCGAATGAGCCCGTTCGGCCGACGAGAGGGCCCACGATCAAGACCCTTCGGCGGCCGTATGCATCTTTAAAGACGCACCGTTCACTGATCGCACCCCCTCGTTATACCGCCTCTCCCTCTCTCTCTCTCTCTCTCTCCAAATCATCGGCTTTGCCGCTGCTCAAGTGCCGGCTCGAGAGACTTCCAACGAGATCTTACGAACCTCATGTTGTCAATGAACACCGTGTGGGTGAGGACTGACCCCGCTTCCGTTTGCCAAGGCGAAACCAGTATGGTACGCCGTGGCTGTGGTTCTCGGGTGGCACGGGGGAGACATAGCAGACGAGGGCCGTCCCTTCTGGGCTGCGCAGGCGGAAGAGTTCGAGTCCAGCTTCGAAGGAGCTCAGGCTTCGAGGACGCAAGCGAGATCGAAATCACAAGCTCCGTAGTCATGGCGCCGTGGGCGCGGCGGAACAGGATCTACTACAAGACGGACTCCAAGAACGCGGTGGTTATGCTCTTAATGTCGAAGATCGGTCGGGCGCGTAGTACGCCGTGGACGGCTTGCGACCTAACCCTTCGGGTACAGGTGGCGCATGCCCGTGACAAGGACAGGATCTTCACGAAACCGAGAAAGGACCTGAGCTGGTCGGAACGGCCTGGCCTGAGTGCTTCGCGCAGGCATCGAATGCTGGCGGCTTCGGAAAGGCTCGTAGCACGGAGGGAGCTCGAGGCGGAGAACGCGAAGACCGAGATCGCCCAGAAGACCAAGAAGCCGGAGAAGAGCAGCAAGAAGGAACACATGCTCAACTGGCTCTCGAGCGGGGTCATGCACGTCCTGAACTATGTATGATTACGATATTCGGATGGTGCCACGTTGGCGTTGGGTTTCCTCGGGTGGCGTGCTTGATTTTTGTTGGGGCTTGGATCGACCGTCCAGGCGGCCTGCGAGTCTTTCATCGCGGCGGGTGAGACCGCCGAGGAGGCTCAGCGGTACTACGAGACGGCTGTGGAGATGTAGGGAAACAGTGAGATAAAGAACATATTTGCTCGTGCCGGGAGTGGGTGCGCATGTCTGTGCATCATCTGTTGGGTAGGGGGCTCTTCTTCTTTGCCGTGTGCCCAATGCCCACCGCAGCGCGGAGAGCGAGGCCTCGGAGGGCGACTTCGTGGGTCGCACGTCGGCGGCAGACTCGGAGGACGAAGCTGACTCAAGATATTTGTTCACGGAGCTCGCACGCGGGCAGCATCTTCTTCAAGCCTCGGTGGTGTTCCTGGCCGACTTGGTCAAGGATCGGCCGGCAGCGGTTACCGCGAAGCGTCCAGCTACCACGGCATTATCGGCCAAGAGGACGCTCAGCTCCGACAGCGACGGGGACACCAAGGTACCGACGGGGCCCCAGGTGGATGACTCTCTGAAGAAGCTGCAGGAGCACGAAGAGGTCGTGCAAGTGGACTCCGAGGGTGGAGCAAAGGGGCCATCAGGGACGAGTGGGGCTACTACACCTACGAGCTGGCAGAAGGTGTCGTCACCTGATGTTCGGATGTGCAGGGGGCCTTGGCCCAGCTGGAGGTCGAGGCTCAGCAGCCTAAGGAAGGACTGGTGGCCACGCTGGAGTCGTATCGTGAGGTTCGGGAAGCTCGATTGGGTGGTAGGACTCGTGTCGCTCCAGCTGTGCTCGCTCGCCTCTACAAGAGCAGGTTCGGCGCGCGCTCCGAGCTTGAGAATTGTTTGCGGAGCAAGGAGCTGCTGAACCGTTCGATCACATCGGAGGCCTACATGACTTGCGGCGAGCGCGGCGCACTGATAATATCACAGACTCCCGAGGTCACGAGTCCCCGCCTCTACTCGATCTTCGAGGCCTACGAGACGGTCGAGGTGGACGTGGACTTGCGTCGCCCCAAGTTGGCCAACGGATCAAAGTGGAAGAGCAAGGTCGACAGGCCGTACGCCGAGCAGCACCTGGACCTCAGCAAGCAGGGCTCTGCAGATGACAAGGTGGCGGAGCGTCTCAAGAGGGAGACCGCGATCAGCAATAACCACTCAAGATCAAGATCCAGTGATGCAACAAGTTGTTGCAACGCGAACGAATCTGTTGCGGAAAAGTGATGTGCGGAATCACCTTGCCAAACCGACGCGCAGTGCGCGAGTCCGCGTAGTTCCTTTTCCCAAGGGTTCAGGAGAGATCGGGCGACTGCGAGTGGGGGCAATCCTTCCGCTCCGCGTCTGGCTCGGTGCTTTTCAGCAGCTGGGTCTTGGTGCTTGCCGGGCACTCATGAGGAGGAGGAGGAGGAGGAGGAGAAGGAGGAGGAGGAGGAAGAAGAAGAGGAGGAGGAGGAGGCGGAGATCCAGCCGTACCAGTTCGAGGTCAGTTCTCAGCGGGGCCATGACGTCCAGATGCTCTAAACATCCCAAGGCGGATCAAAGAGATCGACAGCGGTATCCTCTACGGCATCCCCCAATGCCACCTGATCGCGCGGTGGGAGCGCTCTCCGCGGACACGACGGAGGAGGAGCGGAGGGTTACGTGGAGGAGGCATTCGCGGGCTGTCGCCTCTATCCGCTGCCTGGCGCGCGGCCGCATTAAGGTTTGGACGAGGTGGGGAGGCAGGCGTCGAGACGCTCGCGGGAGGAGGCTGCCCCGACACAGAGGACGATCATCAGCAGGCTCTTGGGGCCGCTGGCGGCGCGCGCCAGCTGGGGGAGCATCAACGATGGCAGAGCGCTTCTCGGCCGTCTGAGAAAGGGTCAGAGGACGGGCTGCGGCGGCTCGGGGAGAGTGAGGCGGGGAGCCGGCGCTCTCAAGAAGGGCGCCTTGTGCGACATGGTCACGGAGCAAGTGTCGGTGCCAGGGTCTGGGACGAAGCGGCTCGATGGGAGGCGACTCTCGCATACGACGTCACCGTGCTTGGAGAACGTGGAAGGCCAGATGCTGCGGACGGACGACGAGACCGACTGGGACAAGCACAAATAGACGATAGACGCACAACTACAGCGACCCTGGATTGAGGATCCCCGAAAACCGTGTGGCTCTGGGCTGACGGATGCGGGGCTCGGGCATGCTCACGTGCGCGGCGGAGGTGAAGGAGAGGGTCGGAATCTGTACGGTGGTGAAGAACCTGAAGGTGGATGTGCCGAAGGCCGTGAAGGCCTCGCGCGCGGCGTGGGACTGCCAAAGCCTCAACCCCAGGTTTCGGCGGCCGCCGTGGACGGGGCTTCGGTCGCCGAGTGCGCTGAGCCCCCCGGGCCTGTCACTCGAGGCCCTGGGGAGCAGGGAGCTGCTCCCGACGGAGCAGGATGAGGAGATCGGGGCCATTGCCCCTGTGATGGGGCACTCGTGGGCCGTCTTCCTGGCCCACTCGTGTCTCAAGGATGTCGTGAAGGAGGTGCAGGGGCACGGCTTGGGCGAGCTGGCGCGCGGGAGGCCTACCCCAAGATCAAGCGTGGCGTGTCAGATGATACTGCTGCTGTACATCGGCGACCACATCGGCTTCAGGCTAATCGACCCCAAGCTGGACGACATCGTGGTGGACAAGGTGCTGCTCAAGGGGACATTGGAGGCTCGAGGTTCGCAGGTACACAACGAGGACTGGGGGCATGGGCTGGGGGAAAGTTTGGGCATCGAGAAGGGCGCGGTGCCAAGGCACCCCTTCACCATCACCGTGCAGCCCGAGAAGTTGAGGGACCTGGTGCTGGCGACGGAGGCTCTGGCGGTGAACGGGGCAGTGACGCCAGTACGGCTGGCCTCTGGACAGTAGGTACCACTCCTTCAACGAGATCGCGGAGGACAGCTGGGAGAAGGTGTTGGCCTTGCCTGTTTCGGTCTTCTACATGGCGGATGCTGCCGACTTCAGGTGCTGGGCGATGCATACGGAGGCGAAGGCGAGCGAATGCAGTAATACGTGGGGGGGACTTCCAGCCTTGGGCCGTCAGGAGCGACGCGGCGTCCCAGGAGATGAGCCAGGATGTGCAGTTGTCGGGCGAGGGGGGCGACGATGGATCTCCAGCTGGGCGCCCAGGCTTCTTGGAGCTCCACTCGGGAGCCGAGCGGATCTCGGACGACCTGATCGCGTCAGTATCTACCTATAGTGCGAGCTTTCGGGCCTGCTCGGGGGCCCCAACTTCGTGCTGCTGGTACCGAGAGAGCCGGAGAGACACTTCGGGCGCATCGGGAGGAGATGGTGGTGGGGCTCATCCATGTGGCACCCACAAGGGACATCCTGACGCAGCACCTGGCGCTGGAGGTGGCCAAGACATGCCATCCCGATGGGCTGGTCTTCACGGCGCTGGTGCAGGACATCGGGGACGTTGGGTACATGTGGATGAACTTCTTGGTGGTGCACGACGGAATTTTGGGACGCGACCCTGGCGACGAACGACAGCCGCTTCGGGCAGCTGGAAGCGAACATCGGGGAGGTGAGCGACGCGACGAATACGGCGACGGCATTCAGGTATGGCGCAGACTGGAGGGTGGCATACTGCAGAATTGTGGGCAGTATCGAGCCCGCCTGGTCCAACATCCTTCCTGGCACGCAGGGCAGGATCGGAGAGGGGGGTCCTGAAGGTGGTGAAGGCCCGAAGGCAGGCGTTGCCCGCCTCTGCGCAGTGGACGGTGGAGGACAGAGGGTCACCACTTTTCCAAGGGAGGTGGGCGCTCGAGGAGCTCAACAAAATACTCGAGCTACGGACCAGAAGGGCACTACTGCGACACCTCTCGCGGTCGACGCGCATGCGGGGCAAGCTGGTCCTGGTCTTCTCGGACTCGCTCGTCCCCAAGGGGGTGCTACGAAGGGGAGGTCTTCTGCGACGGGCCTCCTACCGTTGGCGAGGCAGGCGGCGGAGGTGGTCCTGGTGTGCGCGATCAAACTTTTCTTGAGGTGGGTCGCCTCGGAGGAAAATGCAGAAAACGGACCCAGTCGGGCTCTGGGCATAGGTGCGGCGAACACTGCGCAAGAGGAGCATCGATGGCGACGCACCCCGAGGCCAGGGAGGACAATGCTCGGTGAAGGCGCGAAGAAAGCCAACGACCTGGCCGTGGTTCCGCGCATCTGGTCGATACCGCGCGCTCCTGGGACATTGAGGTGCCAGGAGGGTCTCGGGGGACTCCATCTGGGTAGGGGTCCAGTGTCCACGCCCTTCGGGGTTTTGTCCCTATACCCGAGCACCGCGACGTCGGCGCAGTGTGGATGGTGGGGGATTTCCTCTTGGTCCTCTAGGGCCTACGCCCTCGGGGCTTGTGCCTATCACCACTCACCACGGAGCGGCTGTCAGGAATCCCGGACGCTGCTGCTGGTCTTCCTGATGCTGCACGTGGTCAGCGGAGTGAGGACTCCTTCGAGGCCGCCACCGCTTAAAGGCAGAGGTGCGCTGGCGTGGGAGAAAGCACCCAAGCAGGAGCTGCAGTTCAACAAAAGGCTGCCGATCCACGCGGTCGAGGACTAAACAAACGTGGCTGACGAGAAGGCGGTCCGAGAGTTCCGAGTTCCCGATCGACGCCAAAAGGACGAACGCGCCGCTCCACTCAGTCTTCCTAGGCGACAAGGCGCTGGCCTCCTACCTGGCCGACTAGTGACTAGTGCTACGCGAGGGGCTTGGGCTACACTCGATGGAGTCTGCTGCTCAACGGTTTCATGCACATCTTCGAGGATCATAGGAAATCCGTGCCACTCCTGGCAGGGGCCCTCAAAGTTTGGGAGCGACAGTAGCAGGGGCAAGAGGGTCAGCCGATACCCCAGCAGGGGCTCGTTCTCATCATCCTTGACCATTGTCGCGTCGGCAACGTTTTGGAGGCCTGCGCGGTGGTGATCCAGCTGGATGGCTGGATGCGTGAGCAGGACTGCGCGCAACTGAGAAAGGCATACATCGCATCAAAATCGAGTCGCAGGATGGCGCTTCTATTGGGAAACCGGTCGAGCGGTGAGAAAGTGAAGACGGGATCAGGTCAAGAAGTTGGCACGCTGATGGAGCGATCACAGTGTCTGGCGTGTCTCAAACAGGACATCTAAGAGAAATGCCTGGTCATACCTATTACCCCCGACAAGCACCGACGGGATTAGAACGCATCTCTCGTCAGGCTGATACTGGCGGCGATTGGACCGCAACACGGGATCAGACACGCGGGGGCAGCCCACTACGTGGCGAACGGAGGAGACCTGGATATAGCGAGGATGCGAGGACGCTGGACCACCTCCAGCGCGCTCCAGCGCTGCACCAATACGCACGTTCGTATCCAACGACGGTCGCTTCTCAAGGACCAGCTGATCAAGAAGGGCAAGCGGTTCCGGCAGGCCCCAGGCAAGGCAATGGCTGAGGCGCTGGGGAAATCCGAGGCGGCGAGAAAGCCGCTCAGCTTTCGCTCGATTGAGTGTCCGCGGCGGGTGTCTGGTGACAAGCTCGAGCTGGGCTGTGCGGCTTACGAGGCGAGGCCGGAAGTGGGACGGCCCAGGACGGGAGGTAAGGCCTTCCTGCGCCGCCGCGGGTCTACCTAGTCTCATGATGTCTCCTTTCCTTATCTTGAGTCTACCGTGCGCAGAACGTAGTGTACCAAGGTTTCTGTGCCCACTCGGGGGGGGGAGCTTAATGTGTGTGTTACATATCCCTCCCCTCCCTCCCTCGCCACATATGGTCCACAGGTTGTTTCGATAGAGCCTTCGGCCAGAAGGGGCTGGTTGGCCCATGCTGGGTTGAGAACTCGCCACGTGTTTTGCGCATGGCGCCAGAGGGCCCGTGAAGGTCAGATACCTGCTGGTCTTTTACAGGGCCACTGTTTGGGACACGCCCTTCAAGTGCCACGAAGAACTTCGGGGGCAGCAATGCCCGTCTGGCTCACGCTCGTGTCTTGCGTCTGCGTCTGGATGTTCAGCTTGATCCTGGTTCTGCCCCGACGCCTCGGACGTTGAACCCGAGGTCTGGTGGCCACTCCGCCTGCCCCCCCCCCTCACTCTGGCACGATGTGTCCCCTCTTGTGCTGAATCTGCACGGCTCAGACGCCGAGTGGGCTCAGCAAGGAACCCTGGGGCGGGGCGCTGCGGTGCGCCGGCGTCTGGCCGAGAGAACGGTAGACCGCGCCAGCGACCCACGGCTCCAGCGGCCAGGACAGACGCAGACCACGGGTTTCGCCACCCTTGGCATCCACGAGCCGTCGTGCCAGGGGCGTCCAAGAGGGGGGTCCAGGAGGGGCGCACGATTGCGGGCGCTAGTCGGAGTCCTTTTTCTTCATACTATTGTCAGCTCCTTTGGGGCTCTTTTTGGGGATACAAGTGCCTGCACTGGCGACTCCAGGGGCGCCGACGGGCCAATGGCCCAGCTCAGTTCACATATCCTCGATTTGTAGGGCTGTTTTGGCCCACTTGGAATGGCGTGGCTGGGCCGTTACCTAATCCAAAACAACTCGATGCTCTGCTGCCTCTGTACAGAAAAACAAAGTCGCCGGTCGACGGCTCCCACAAGGAACCCGCACGCGACGCAACGCCAGGCGCAAGGCTCGTCATCTCTCCCTTCCGCCTCTGTTTGTTTCTCCGCCCCCGCCGCCCCCCCCCCACCACCACAACCGCGCTTCCAACCCGGCCGCGCCACGCGCCCGGGCCTCCGAGACCCCGAGCATATCGGGGGGCGCCTCCAACCCATGTCGCGGACACTCGCGGTCTTAACTACTCGAATACGTGCCCCCGCGCAATCGCTTGCCCCACTCGCCCCGCTCCATCTCGCTGGTACGCTCGTGGGCGCATTCATATGTATCCCCTTTCTGAACTGCGGTTTGAAATGTTTTTGGAATGATTTCTGGCATGCTGCGTATCTCGATGCCGCCAAAATCACGCGGCATGGATCTATGTCTTTGTAGGCCAGCCCTGCACGAACCCTCCCCTGCCGTTGGCTGGGAGGAGGGTCTTCTCAAGGGCGCCACCTATCATCAGGAGAACCGTCCGCAGCTCTGAACTCTGAACTCTGGACACAAACCCCCGACGTCTTGAACTTTTCATAGCGTCGACGCCATCGGTCTCGACCCATTCCCTGCGTCTGGTTTTTCATCCTGAGTCGTTCTTTGACGGCCCCGTGGCCCGGTAAGGGCCCCCAGAGGCCGAAAGTAGCAACAAAAAGATTAAGCGTCGTGATTTCCTCATGCCTCGAAGGGGTCTGGGCTCCGAGCTCTGGAGGAGGACGAGGAGGACGAGGAGGAAGAGGAGGACGAAGAGGCAGAGGAGGACGAGGCCGAGGAGGAGGAGGAGGAGGAGGAGGATGAGGAGGGGGAGGAGGAGGAGGAGGAGGAGGAGGAGGAGGAGGAGGAGGAGGAGGAGGAGGAGGAGGAGGAGGAGGGAGGAGGAGGAGGAGGAGGAGGAGGAGGAGGAGGAGGTGGTGAGGAGGGGGAGGAGAGGAGGAGGAGAAGGAGGAGGAGGAGGAGGTGGAGGAGGAGGAGGAGGAGAAGGAGGAGGAGGAGGAGAGGAGGAGGAGGAGAAGGAGGAGGACGAGGAGGATGGGGCCCCGAGCACGGCGAGCAGGACGAGGAGGACGAGGAGGGGGACGCCTGCCCTCGGAGGCGGGAGGCCCTCGGAGGCCGCGGTCTCTCTGCCCGCCGCTGGCGAGGCGGCCGCCGGCGAGGCGGGCTCGGGCGCCGCCGCCTCGCCGCGCGCGAGGGCGCCGAGGTAGGCCGCCCTGGCCTGCCACGGGGGGGGCGGGGCGGGCGAGGGGCAGCGGCGACGGCAAGGAGAGCGACGATGATGATCCGGCGGCGAGCCCCGGGGGGGGGCGTGAGAAGGGGGTGGGCCTTCCCTCGGGCGGGTGGAATTGGGGGGGGGGGCGGCTCAATTGGGGATGGAGAGGAAGGCCCCAAAGGGGCCGTTTGGGGCCTTTTCCTTCACCCCCCCACTTTGGTCACCCCTCATCTCCATCCGCCCGATTCTCAGAAGGCGGGGCTTTTCAGAGACCCTCGTGCGTTTTTTGTCAGAAGCCCTCTGGTCTTCCGAAAAGCCGTCCCTGTCTTCGGAGAAGGCTTATAACACCGCTCCCCCTGCCTTCCCCCCTGGGCTTGCCGCCGAGTCCTGATGATAAGGATTCTATGATGAACGTGGACGGCGCAGCAGGCGTACACAGCAGGCGGAATGACCTTCTCGCTGGGTCATTTGTCACGTGGGCGGCGCAGCACGCGTCCACAGCACGAGCAAAGACCTTCTCACTACCGCCCGCACTCTCATCCCCATCGACCGGTGAGGCGAGGGGCACCGGCAGGGCGCAGCGTCAGGGGGGCGAAGTTCCAGGCTCCGCGGCCTGACTTCGGGGGCCGTGCGCCGCACGCCGGGTGGGCAGGCGCGGGGCCGCCATGCTGCAGCCCCGCGGGAGGCGCAGGCCGTGGCCCACCGCCCGCGGAAGGGGGGGGACACGACACGCAGGAGGGGTGCTCAAGACGGAGGGGCAAGGACGTGTCTCCGCGCCGTTGGCTTTGAGCGCGCCCACGTGGACGAAGCCGGCGCCGCGGCTGACCAAAGGCAAACCTTGGGTCCGAGGCGGAGTTGGCCCTGGTGGCCAAGGCGCCCTCTCAGAGACGGAAAGCCGCGCGTCGGAACAAACGGCGCGCCGACATACGGTCGGACCTGGGCCAGAAGAACATCCTTCAAGATCGTGAGATCCTCCGCCAGCCCAAACTGGAAAACATCCGAGGGTGCCCTCCCCCAGGATGCATAATAACGTCCAATAAACGCAAAGAACATCAGGGTACCCGCCCAGTACCGACCTCGATCTTATACCTCGGTCCGGCTGCATGGCTTTTGTGGCGAGTCCTCCCCGAGGGGTGCTGCGCACCACAGCTGGCAGTGAGACCATCCAGGTCAGCGGAGGCTCCACCAGCGGCCCGAGGCGGGGCAGCAATAGGGGGGGAGTGGCGGGAGGGGGGGGGGGGGGGAACAACATCGAGCTGGAATCGGCGATACATCGCCGACAAGTTGTCGATACAATGAGGGCGTTGGACATGGAATCGTTGGATAAAAAATCGAGGATCAGGAAACCGAGAGGAACTCCAAGCGTGGACTGGACATGGGTATCTCCGCCGCCCTCATCAAATAAATAATCCTCCAACGTTTGTTTGAATTCTCCGGGGCATGAGCACATTCCTTAAACAACGCCCCCCACGGCAGCCGATAGCGAATGCCCACGCTCCTGAATTGGGCGGGCTATCGCGCCCCCGTTGGCGATCCATTGGTGCGTTGGGGGTCGGCGCGTTTCCCCTGAGCGCATCCCCCCCAACCGTTGCCCTGGAGGGGAGGGAGGCGGGAGGGGCGGGACGAGGCCAGGACGGCAAGACCAATCGACACGAGGACCGAGCTAACTGCACAAACATACACACTTCCGAAGCTCCGCCCGGAGTTCTTGGATCGGCGCCGGACCCCCGTCCTTGGCGCGCGGAACGCGCCAGGGGCGGCGCTTGAGGCGCGGCCACGGGGGCCCAGCGCCGATCCTGGAAGTCTGGGCGGAAAGCCGACACTGCATGTTCATGCCGTGTGACGCTCTTCGGGAGCTGGCCGGGTCGGCCGGAAACGGTCTCGCAGAGGCGGGCCCGCGAATCACCTCACGCAATTCTGGCTTTCCCGGCGCCGGGGAGGCCCGAGCACATCGAGGAGGGCGCCCAGCGGCGGGGCCAAAACCAGCTGCGCGCGGGAGGTTCTGCAACATCCCTTTCCCTATCGTATCTTTTTGTCCGACCCGAGGTGAGGATAAATCTGGACGAGGATGCCAGGAGCATTTTGTGAAAACCGGCTGGGCTCTGTGGAACGTACGGGGCGCCGCGGCCGCTCCGTAGCGCTCTGGAACGCTCCGAGATCGCTCCAGAACGCCCTGGAGCGATCTATCCTCATCCTGGCCTGCCTAGGAGCAGGAAGAGCACAGGGCAGCAGGAAAAAGGAGAAGCAGCGCGCGCGCGCCGCTCTGATGTGGGACGAACGGAAGGGGGGGATGACTTACACAAGAAATCGTGCCGATAGCGGCAATGTATGGACAGGACCGTCAAGCAACCTAGAAAGAGGAACTGGGCCCGCAAACGGAGCTGTACGCTGCCACAGAGCCACCGCTTCAAGTCCCTATCCTCCTGAAGCAAGCCTGCAGGGTGGGCACCTTCCGTTCCTGTGCACTTCGCCTCTGGCTTCGTCCCTGGCCGTGGGTGCACTTCGGAGCGTCTTCGGGACTTCCTGCGTGGCAAGGCGACGACGACGACGACGACGACGACAACCGCGAGGGTGCCTCCCTCCTGCCCTCCTGGGGCAGTTAAAGGTCTGCGCTTCTGTGAAACTGGGGCGCCAAAGGTAAGAGTCCTCGCCTACATCACCAACGTCATCGCCGTCCTCTTTCTCACACCTCCTCCTCCTCCTCCTCCTCCTCCTCCTCCTCCTCCTCCTCCTCCTCACCACCACCACCATCACCATCACCATCACCATCATCCTCACAATCGCCACTGTCCACGTCGCACAGTGCCCGACCAATGGCAACGAACATCCCCCCGTCGCCACCATCTGACTATCACGATCGCCACCGCCATCGCCGTCACCCGTCATCATCGTCGCCGTCCACCCTGATCCCTGCACCTTTCCCGGCTGCAGCGCGGGAGCGACTGGGCTCGCGGGCGGTCGGGGAAGGCCACATGCGTCCACTCCGCTTCTCGGTCTCCTCGACGAACCCAGGCGTCCTCCGATACGGTTCTTTAATTCGCGACCCCAGGGCTCCCGACCCCGTCCCCAGAAGCAGCTTGATGTCTCGAGCCCGTGCCTCATGGCCCCGGGGCCCGACAGCGCCCCCCGCCCCCCGAAGCGAAGAGAAACCTCGCGCTCGTTGAACAGAGACAGTCGTCGGAGGTCTGGGAACGTCGGCGGGACGTCCTCTCGCGCCACCGTGGCCTCGCCTGCTCCCCTGCGGGAGCCGAGGATGTGTGGCAGGGGCCGGGGGGGGACAGCGCCCCCCTCGGTCGGGCGAGGAGCCGGGGAACGCAGGGGTCGTTTCCGGCGAACCCCCCCCCCTCAGGCCTCAGGAGTGGAGAGACCGTGGCAGAGGCGGAACGGGAGAGCGTCTCCCAGAGCCGGACGATGGGCCACGGAGCCCGGGGGGCCATCCCCAGCGACCCCTCCGACACTGCACAAGCATCACACCAGGGCCGCCCCTTACCGCCTGCCTGATTTGCCCCTTGACATCCTGGCACTCTACCTGCCGCCTGCCCCGCCTGTGCTGTGCCGACTTTACACCCTGGCGCCCGCGCAGAAGTTCTGAGGCTCGCTGAAATATTCTGCGAGTTGCGTGCCCGTCTTTGCCGACAGGCTCCCAGTCTCATCAGCGTTCCTATGTGGAGGCGGCTGGCGGTCTGAACTGGTGGGGGCCCCAGAAAATCGGCCAGGAGGCGGGAGTGAAGCCAACCCCGCTCAAAATCCGGCCCCGCACCCCTCCCGGGGTCCATCTGGTACAATGTTTCACCCCGGATCCGTTTTCACGGTCCAGGTGCCCGAAAAAAGGCCCCTGAAGGCCGAAAAAGACAACATCCTTTCCGAACCCAGAAGCTCGAACCTGGCCGCCCTTCCTCTTGGCCGGAACCAGTGCTGGGCCGCCTCAGACCCCCAGCAGGCTACAGGGGAGCACGCCACTGCCGACAAACTCCCAACTTCATCAGCGACGCAATCCAACCACCAGAGGAGGAGGAGGAGGAGGAGGAGGAGGAGGAGGAGGAGGAGGAGGAGGAGAGGAGGAGGAGGAGGAGGAGGAGGAGGAGGAGGAGGAGGAGGAGGAGGAGAACGACGAGGAGGAGGCGGAGGAGGAGGAGAAGGAGAAGGAGGGGGAGGAGCGGGAGGAGGAGAAGGAGGAGGAGGAGGAGGAAGAAGAGCAGGAAAAGCCCCTCCCCCTGCGAAGAGGGCGCCCTGGAGCAGCGAGGGGCAGCGTCGAGGGCCTCTGGGGTGCGCAGCTGCCGCCACCGCCCCTCTGGGACGAAGGCGGCGCGCCACCCGAGGCGCTCCTGAGGACGGGGGGTGCGGACGGAGGGGCAAGAGAGCAGGGAGGAAGCAGCAGAGCGCCAGTCAGCAGCGACGCCTCCCCCCCGGCAGTGCGCCGCGCTAGGGAAGGAACCACCGCAGACTGCAAGATGGGGCGAAATATCGGGCGAAACGCTGCACGGGGCGTTGTGGGGCTGCGGCTTGTGGGGCTGAGGGGGAAGGATCGGCGACAGGGGGAGGGGGGCTCGCTCAGGGGGGGGGGGTGACGGTGCAACCTGAACTCGGCGATGCATCGCCGACAGATCGGCGATGGGCCCCCGATGGGGAAACCTCACGTCCCTGGGCGGGGTGGGGTACCCGGGCCCCGATGGGCGATGGGTGGGCGATCGGGAGTCGATGCTTCCTCCCCCCCCCCCGGGCCATCCCCCCCCCCTATCGTTGCCCCTGAGTAGCCAAGCTCCTGCTCCTCCTCCTCCTCCTCCTCCTCCTCCTCCTCCGCCTCCTCCTCCGCCTCCGCTTCCGCCTCCGCTTCCGCCTCCAGTGGGTCCACGATTGTGCTCCCTGTTCGGGAGAGCTTGTCTGCCCCATGGCGCCGCCATCCGCGTCGAAACCGCATCGAATGCGAGTCGAGCTTGCCGAATCCGCGTCGAAGCCGTGTCGAGTCTACGTCGACTCTACGTCGAATTCGCGTCGAACATACGTAGTGCACAGGAAAAAAGACCGCCATTGTCAGCTCAGAAGAACAAAACTCCCCCGAAACTACAACGTAAGGAAAGGAGAGGTGTGTCGTATCGGTTGGAAGAGGGGGATCGCATAAATCTGGTTTGCGAACAGGCTCACGTAGCCAATTTTCCCCGCGCCTCTTGACAACGGGATCGACAGCGTATCCCACGACAAGTTCCTGGTGACGGGGCCGTGGCCACCTGCATGCAGCAATTTCCGTAGCCCCCCCCCTTTCTTTACCCCCCCCCCACCACTCGTCTGCCCTAAGAAGGGGGGGAGCAGCAGGCAGCAGTATCAATGGCCCGATAAAGTGCGACTGGGCGACAACGCCGACCCGAGGCACGCCCAGAGCTGAAAGAAGCCGGGCCTGGGGCCTCGTGGCCACTTAGGGGCGGTCTGCTGGGGCCCCGCATGGGAATGCCTCTGGGGAGGGAGGGGGGGCGGGAAAAGGGGAAGAGGAGATGGGAAGAAGAAGGGGGGGCGGGAGGAGTAATCCTGATCCGCGAGCTGGCCCTGGGCGGCTGGTACGCCGCGTGCCCCAGCCCCTAAGGTCAGATCCCAGCGCGGAAGCGAAAGGATCTTGTCGGCAGGCCCGAATGTAAAACTCGGAGCTCTCGGACGGCGGCACTCTCCAGCAACCAGAGACCTCACCGAGTGCTGCAGAAGGGTTGCGAGTGGCGCTGCGTCGATTATGTTCGTGGTTTTGGTGCGCCTTTTCTCCAAGGGGGTTTTGTGAGGCCCAGGCCCCTTCAATGCGTCAACTAGCCAATTTTGACGCGTCCCCTTCCTACGACCTGCACGTCAATAAGACTGTTCAATCCAGTCTTCCTGTTGTGATGTGCTTGCTGCTGCGGGGGGGGGGGCAAACACACAAGGGGTGCCACGCCAGTTGCCCAAACTGTGCTGGAAGATTATTGTCCAACAGAAGCGACAGCTGCTGAAGTACGAGATCCTCTAGCCGCTGGGGATTGTAAATATATACATACGTATATATAGATATACTGACATACGTATTTACACACATATTTTTATGTACACACACACATATATATAGAATAATCCCTGGCCCCTGCAGCCGAATCCTAACGCAGAAACAGAGTGGTGGCATATGAAATCATCACTCAAATGATTGTCCTCAGCAGCTCTTTCAATCATGAATGGGGGGACAGCGAAGCGAGAGGCAATTGAAAAGAGAAACAGGGGGAAAGCATACTACATCGACAAGCCGACCAACCTTGCTACGGATGAGCAGCTCGGAGCCGCATGTGACCGTCATTGACCCTGCACGGTCGGACATCAACGGCCGCGCAGCTGCTCAGTTGCGTCGTCGGCAGTCTCACATGATGAAAAGAAACATAAAAACTTGTGCCTGGGCTTCTCGGGGGAGTCTCGATCGAACCCCTGATCTCTCGGCGTTCCTCTAGCATGGTCACGGCCCACGAGGCTGCATATTTCAGATCGGTGGTGATCGCCGTCCTGGGGCCTGGCGAAAGCCCGCAGAGGCCGAAAACGACGAACAAACACGGCAGGTTCGTGTCGTGCCGACTTTGGAGTTGGTTCCTGACACCGCGGGGATCGTTCAACCTTGAACGATCGGCCCTTTCCGAAACGTCAGATCGTACAACATCGACCGGTTATGGGTTCGCCAGCGGCGTTCAACTTTGAACGCCGGCGGCGGGGTCGCCGCCAATCGACACGACACGACCTGCCGTACGGGTCGGTCGGTCCATCCCTGAATCAGGCGGCGAGGTTGCCGAACATTTGTCTCCGCGAGCGGCCTGTTCGAGCCTCCGCGTCAGCTGCCCGAGCCGAGGCCCTGCTGGGCAGAGGGTGGCGAAAATGCCGTTTCGACTGCTGTTGTTTGCCGCCAAGCTTCTGCTCCCCATGTCAAGTTTCCCATTGCCGCTCGGCGCAGAAATCTACGTTGGAGGTCTGGCTCTCGCGGGCCCGCGCGCGCGCGCCCACGCGCGAGGGCGCCCGGGGGGGCCGCGGAGGCATCTGGGGAGGGGGGCTCCAGCAGCCCGAGGGCGAGGCGCGTCGGGCCGTCGGGCGCGAGGTCGGGCGGAGACGCGGCGCCTGCCGCTTGGGGGGGGGGGGGGGGGGGGGGGGGGGAGCGCGAGGAGGAGGAGGGAGGAGGGGGGGGAGGGGGGGGGAGGGGGAGGGGGAGGGGGAGGAGGGGGGGAGGAGGAGGAGGAGGAGGAGGAGGAGGAGGAGGAGGAGAGGAGGAGGAGGAGGAGGAGGAGGAGGAGGAGGAGGAGGAGGAGGAGTAGGGGCAGGAGGAGGAGGAGGGGGGGAGGCGCAAGGAGGAGGAGGAGGAGGAGGAGGAGGAGGAGGAGGAGGAGGAGGAGAAGGAGGAGGAGGATGGAGGATGGAGGAGGAGGAGGAGGAGAGGAGGAGGAGGAGGAGGAGGAGGAGGAGGAGGAGGAGGACGAGGACGAGGAGGAGGAGGAGGAGGAGGAGGAGGAGGAGGAGGAGGAGGAGGAGGAGGAGGAGGAGTAGGAGAAGGAGGGCTACCAGTGTACATATAAGACCCATCAGCGATGTTGCAATACATACTCCCTCCAACTTCCCCTCTGCATAAGTCCCTGCAAAAACTTACCTTCACTTAAGGAAACGCCCCGATTGAGGACAACAGTCTGAAAATCCTGAACCGTACCGAAACCCCATTCCTCGGTATCCTACTCCGCGAATCCACGTTGTTGTTGCGTCCTGGCGGTCCTAAACCGTGCCAGAACACAATTCCTGGGACTTCAGCACCACGAATCAACATGACTGTGGCGCCCTGACTGTCCTACATCGCGCCAGCACGTAATTTTCTCTTACGCCAGCCATAAGAACCCTTGGAACTGCTGTAAGCTCTTGGGACGAACTTGCGCGGCGCCAAGGCGAGGGCCACATTTTGAAAAAGGAACCACCATCCATCCTAGAAGCTGCTGTAAGCTCTTGACACGAATGTGCGCACCGCCATGGGTCGCAACTAGCGGTCATGCCATCGCGGCATCCCTCGAGGCCCTTCGTGGCCATCTTCGCGGGTGAGTCGTGATGGCGTGTTCGGGCCCATGTGTTTCTCATTCCCCCCCCCCAACGTACAGGATGCATTGCGCCCTTTCCCCTCATCCTCCTTCCCTTCCTCTCCTCCTCGTCCTTCCCGTCCTCCCTCGGTCCCCAGGGTGGATAGGGGATAGGGAGGGATTATTCGACCAGGGTGTGAAGATTCGCTCCCTTACAGGGCGCATTACCTGTTGATCGCGGGCCAATGAGTGGGATATCCCTTGTAGGTGTTGGGCTGCGCCGCTTATAGATCATCAATTTGGTGAGGACGGGCTGCATTGGAGAAGTGGGCTGATCACGAAGCGCGGCCCTGTCGTCGTGAATCTCGTTCTTCTCGTCCTCCCCCTTCCCCTCTTCTTCAACCTCTCTCCCTGTCTACTAGCTATTACAGGATGTGTTCGTTGCACACCCCATCGAGTCCGCCCCCATCCCGTTTCCCACCTAGATTGACGATGGAGGAGGATGGTGGAGGAAGGACGAGGAGTTGGAGGAGGGGGAGAATGAGGCAGAAACTCCAGGACGATTGGTGGAACACGGCGGAAGTGGAAACGTGAAACATGTGTTCGTATGACAAATTGTTCCCGTGCCAGGGGGCCCAGGAGGAATGGAGCCCGGGAGGACGGAGGTGGGGTGGGGAGCAGGAAGATGGGAGGAGGAAGAGGAGGAGGAGGAGGAGGAGGAGGAGGAGGAGGAGGAGGAGGAGGAGGAGGAGGGGGAGGGATAGCATGGAAGAGGTAGAAGAGGAGTAGATAGAGGGAGGTGGAGGTGCAGGAGGGAAGCATTGGCATTGGCACTAGTATCGCCCATCGGGCCACGGATGCCTCACGCCGTCAAGGAGCAATGCGCGTAGTGATTAGCAACGTTGCGCTTTGCAGACCATCCCCTGGCATTCCGACAGCGTTGCTTGCGGTGCGGAAAGCCCGCGGCGAGGTGGTCACGGACCCAGAAGTGATGGCGGCGGCTCTCCGTAGCCATTGGTGGGCTACGGTTGTGTCGTGTCAGGTGGATCGCCGGGCGCTGAGGCGATGGCTACAGGAAGACATCTTCCGAGAGCCTCTCCCCGACAGAAGATCCGGCGTGGCAGCCCGCCGGGGAGATGTGCAAGCAGCTTTGGACCCATACCAGACTCTGCGCCACGACCGAGTGGCATTAATTTCTTGACCTGTTGGTTGTCGGGCCCGCTTGTAGTGAACGTCTTGTTCGAGGTCCGAGGTTCGTCAGTATGTGCCGACGGACCCAGTTTCTCCATTCCTAAACAGCTTCCTACGCGGATCCGATGAGTGCACGGGGCTCAACAGCAGCTTGATCGCGTTCGCGCCCAAGGCGCCCGCACGGAAAGAAGCAGACGCCGAAGAATACAAGGACCCTGGGGACACCCGGCCAACGCCACCTGGCTCAGAATCGAGCTGCTGCTGATTTCGTGGAATTGCTGCTGTGGGTTCGTCGGCAGCCGCCCGATGATTCGGGAATGCCGTGGATGTGTACCGCGCCGTGATGCGAACGGCCTCTCGTGACGACGCTGGCTTGGCAGCAATCTTCGAGATCAGGGCGGTGCTCCCGAGCGTAGCCCGCGCCTGTCTGCGAGATGCTCTATAGCAGCCGCTGGCTTGCCCCAAGGGGCACCGCATCCGTTGAAGCTGTCGTAAGCTCTTGGGGCGCATGCGCGCGGCGCTGAAGCGAGAACCACATTTTCAAGACGGCCCGCCCTCCATCCGCGAAACTGCTGCAAATGTTAAACTTCATGTAAGGATCAAAAGTTGTGAGGAGGAGGAGGCGGAGGGAGAGGGGGAGGGCCAGGGGGAGGAGGAGGCGGAGGAGGAGGAGTGGCAGGAGGAGGAGGAGGAGGAGAAGAAGGAGGACGAGGAGGAGGTGGAGGAGGAGGAGGAGAGTCGGGCGACAGCATCGACGAATCGACCTCCATGCCGTCAGTGCTAAGTGCCCAGGAGGAGTGCGAGGAGGGTCAACTTAGCCAGGTCGAGGGGGGCGTAAGAAACGGGGGGTAGGCCCCAAACGGAATCACGACGGACTGGGGCTCCGGGACCGTCAAAGCATGACTCCGGATGCAAAACCAATTGCAGGGAATGGGTCGAGACATCTGGGGGTCCACGTATTGAAAAAATCGAGACATCGCATGTCGAGGTAGATCGAGAGAGGGAGTCAGAATGCCCGCCTATTCCCACCCTCCCTACCGCAATCTAAGTATCAAGTGTGGCACAACCTGAGATTGAGATTGGAGCGCGCTCCCATCCAGCGAACGGAAGACGCTCGCGCGAAGCCCCGCTCCTGACGTGGCGATGTGAGAACTTCGCGGGCCGCGTAGGGGCGGAAGCGGCACAATTTCTGATGAGCGCGGCGAAGACGGAGCACGAGAAGGTGGTCGACCGGATTTCGTCTAAATTCCGACCCCCCATCTACACCCTTTCGTCCAGATTTTGTCCAGATTTCGTCCAGATGATCCAGGTGTCGACCGAATCCGATGGAATCCTGACGAAATGCCCCAAACTGCCAGAAAGGTTGGGGCCCTCTGAAGCTCCCATGAAGGACCACACACGAGAAGGTGGGCGTATAGGTCGGCGGTGCGCGGGGGGGGGTCCACACTTCCAGAGACCAGATCATCCAAAGATGGAGACCTTCCGTTGTTTTCGGCCTCTTGGGGCCCTCGCAGGAACGCAGGGCCCAAGGACCGTCAAACACGCCTCGGGATGAAAAGCCGGTCGGCTGTCTGGCCCAGGAGGGGGCCCAGATTTCCAGAGACTGGATGATACAAAGTCTGCCATCTTTCAACATGTTTGGCCTCCAGAGGCCAGTTCTGGACTCCCAGTCTGTCCAAAAATTGCTCATGACGAAGAGCTGGTCCCAAGGAAAGCGTCGAGAGGTCTGCGGTCCCGAGACTCGAAAATATCGAGTCGTCGAAGGTGGGGTCCCAAACATGCTCGCGTCGTGAAGGAATCACGGCGGGGAGCTCTTTGCAGCTTTCAGCCTCTTGGGGCCCTCGCCGGGCTCCAGGACCGTCAGAACACGACTCGGGATGGAAAGCCGGTCATGGGGCATGGGTCGAGACCCCTGAGAGTCGAGGTTGTGAAAAAGATCATGCCGTCCGGGGTCTGGGAGGTGGGGGTGCGTCGGCGGTGCGCCCCAGCGTGGGAGGACTGCGCGGGGCCGGACTCCCCAGAAGGCGGCAGGGCTTCTTCCGAAGCCCGCCCCCCTCTGCCTTCCAAGAAGCTCTCAAAGCCTGTTCCGAAGCCACCGACGGCTTCTCAGAAGTCCTCGAAGGCGCGAGGGCTTCTGAGAAGGCCCGCCGTTTTCTCAGAAGGCCTCCCCCTCAGCCTCCCCCCCTGGGCAGGCCGCCGAGCAGGGGCTTCTCTGCGCCTTTTGGGGGCTCTCGAGGCGACGCTGCAGGTGACGCCTCCTTCGCCATCGCCATCGCCATCACTGGCGTCGTCCGAGGCGAGGTTCGAGAGTCGAGGGACGAGGGTCGAAGATGGAAGCGTTCGGAAAGTAGTGGGCCTCCAACGGCCCCCGGAGACCTTAGACACTGTTGGCTCTTCTTGTGGGAACGCGCCCCACGACAGGTCGGGGGGAGGGCACCTTCCCCGTTGCCATCTTCGCCCCCGCCGTCGCTTCGGAAGCCCCTGGCCTTGAGGCCCCAGGAGAAGGCAACATATGCCAAAGAACCTTGATCCCCGATCCTCGCCCATGAGACTGGAGGCCCTCTGGCAATCTCCGAAAGCACCCGAAGACTGCAATCAAATACCCACCGACAGACTCCGAAAACCTCCGGAGACATCCGAAAAAAGCCAGAAACGTCCGAAGTCCTTCATCCCTGAAACGAAAAACAAGGTGGAAAGGATGCCCCCCGCCGCCACCGCGACGCCGTCGAAGATCACGATAACCACCGACAGACTCCGACCACCTCCGAAGACATCCGAGAAGGCGCCCAAAACGCCTGAAGCCCTTCATCCCCGAAACAGAAAACAGGGTGGAAAGGACGCCCCCCGCCGCCACCGCGACGCCGTCGTCGTCGCCGCCGCCGCCATCGCCGTGACTGCCGCCGACCCAGACATCTGACCATGCAGTACAGGCAGTACAGTAGGCACATTACGATAAGAAACCTTGCTATAAGAAACCTGGGGGCACGTTCGACGTCAGGCTTTGAGCTCCCCGAGGCGCCCCAGGGCCTCTGCGGCCCCCCCAAGGGGCCGTCGGGGGATGAGAGATTTCCGGGGGGCACCTGCTGGCAGGCTGGCTTCTTGTTTGACGGGCCTACTGCATAATTCGCTCCATCCTCGGCTACACGTGAGAGTGACCCTATAGGCAAGAGCGACACTTTGGTGCGCGGCTTTCAGGGGGGGGCGCGAGGGGGCCGACACCAAGCGCGCAGGCCGCCGCTGCCGCTTCGCGCTCAGCGATGGGGGGACCCCATTGGGCCGGCACTCAAGGTGACTCCGGCGAAAGGTCACTGTTACGTCTGGTCGAAATCCACGCTGCCAGAGCTCCCGACCCCCTCCCCCGGGGCACTTCTGCGCCCCCGACCTGCTCTTGATGGCCCTCGGTCCCGAGAAGGGGCCACGTGGAGGCAGCCGAGCGCGACCTCAAAAGTCACGCGCGCGCGAGCATGGACGTCGGCGTCGTCCGCGGGGGCGCGAGAGAGGAAACACGAGGGCTTCGGGCCCCTCCGGGGCCCCAGACCTGGCCGAGATCGGAGCGCACCCCCGCAGCGCCGGCCGCCACATTCCGATCCGATGTTGCACGACAGAAACGGCGGCCAGCGCCACAGTGCGCATCGTCGGTCGGAGGTCCACGACGCTCCGCGGGGGGCGAACTCGGCCACGACGCGGGAGACGATCGCCCGAACGGCGAAGCACGACCGCCACACCCCCGCGTCCCAGAACCGGCGTGATGTGCGGCATGCAGCACGGAAAGACGTCGCGGCGTCCACCCCGCATGCGACTCCACACTGGCGGCGGGGACACATACGAGAAGCGGCGCCTTTGGCCTGCGAGCTCGCCTGCGAAGCGAACGCATTCGCCCCCGCGGTGAATCGAATGCCAGCGTCTCTGGGCCATTCGGGTCCTCACTGTTGCCTCGGGCGGCCGATCGCGACAGTCCGAGCCCCGGAGGGCTCTCTCGGCGAGGCGCAGCTGCTGGACAGCATCCCGAGGCTGGAAAAAAGCCGCCGAGGGCCGGCGAGAGCTGCCTCGAGCCTGGAGCCTGGAGCCCTCGCCCCCGCCCATCCCCAGGCCCCCGACGTCATGATGTGATCGGGACGTCGACCCTCCGGCTCTCGATCACTTCCCTGGGACCAGATTTCCGTCCCCAATCGTTTATGCCCACGATCCCGGGGCCCAGCGAGGGCCCCCAGGGCCCAGGAGCCGAAAATAGCGAAAAACCTTCCTCCGTTTTTTTCACTACGGCCGAACATCTGATCATGAACATCATACTGTCAGAAACCTGGGCCGATGTTCCAGAAGTCTCTTCAAACTCTCCTAGGCGATCTCTTTTGTTCATGCTGGAAACACGAACGTGCTCAAGAAACAGGGCCAGCTTTCCGGCAAGCTGATCGAGAAACGCTGGCCCACCTCTTCGGGTGGAGGCTTCTTGATCAGCTGCTCGACTGCACTCCAGAGGGACGCCGCCCCTGGCCAGTGCACGGCCCCGGGGCCCCGCGAGGGCCCCCAGAGAGGCCGAGGAGAGCGAAAAACCTTCCCCGTCGTGCTCTCTGCACTGCTCGAGGGGGGCTGGGGCCCCCGCCCGTCGCCGCCGCCGTCGCCGCCGCGCGCCTCCGCGCGCCCGCCACGGCGCGCCCTCCACCAGCAGCGCCAGCTTGTGCTCGGGCGCGGCGACGTCGACGGCCGGGGCCCCAACGGCGTCGGGCGGGGGCGCCGCAGTCGGGGGCGCCGCCGCTTCTCACGGTGAGGGGCAACGCTCCCAGAGCCCCCTCGAGTTATGAACAACTCCGCGGATCCCTCCCCCCTCCTCCTCCTCCGCCTCCTTGATCGCCTCCTCTATCGCCTCCTCCTCCTCCTCCTCCTCCTCCTCCTCCTCCTCCCTCCACCGCCCGCCCCATGTCCCGAACTTGCGGCAGGGTCATCAGCTCGTCGTTGTCGTTGTCGTCGTGGTCGTCGTCGTGGTCATCGTCGTGGTCGTCGTCGTCGTCGTCGTCGTCGTCGTCGTGGTCGTGGTCGTGGTCGTGGTCGTGGTCGTGGTCGTGGTCGTGGTCGTCGTCGTCGTCGTCGTCGTCGTCGTCGTCGTCGTCCTTCCAGATCGGCGGCACTCGCCGTAAAGCCTTCACAATCTCAACGGAAGATTCTCGCTGTTTCTGGCCTCTGGGGGCCCGTACCGGGCCTCTGGACCATGAACAAACAACTCCAGATGAAAAACCGGTCCCCGGGAATGGGTCGAGGCCTCTGGGGTCGACGTTCTAACAACAGAAAAAACATGATGTCGGGGGTCTGGGTTGAACTCAAGACCTCTTGCTTAGCGTGTCGCGGCAGCCGTGGCGAACCGCTACGCCTTGCAGGCGGATGGCGTGCCGCTCCGACAGGCCAGAGGCTGGGAGAAACTCAGGAGAGTGCCGCCCAGGGACTGGGACGTGGTTAGCGTGTCGCGCCGAAGGGTGGGGGGCCAGGGCCAGAGCCAGCGGCGCAGAACCTGCGGCGCACCTACGGCCTGACTGGGTGTGGGCGATCGCCGCCCCCCGCCACTTTCGGGACACCCCTCACGCTGTTCGTGCTCCCGAGGTGGCGCTCCACCTGCGGCCTCGCTGGCCAGCCAGGGCGAGCAACGCCCCCTGCCAATTTCGGCACGCTCTCACGCGGCTCGTGCCCCCGCCCCACGAGGGAACTCCACCAACGGCCTGACTGGGTGTGGGCGCATGTTGCCCACCACCGATTCCGGCACACCCCTCACACGATTCATGTCCCCCCCCCTCAGGGAGCTCCACTTACGGCCTCACTGGCCGCGGGCGAATGCCGCCCCAAGCCGACTTCGGCACACCCCTCGCACGTCGCGTCGCCTCAAAGGAATTCCACCTACTGCCTCAGTTGGCGCGGACGAAAGCCGTCCAGTCAATGTCAGCAAACCCTCACAACTCCCACAGGTGGCTCCACCTACGGCCTTACCGGGCGCGGGCGAATGGTGGCCCACTTTTGGAGCCCCACCTACCAGCTCGCTGGTCGCGGGCGAATGCAATTAATTTCGACACACCCCTCACTCTGGTCGTGCCCACGCCCTTCCTGGGAGCTTCACCCACGGCCTCACTGCGCGCTGGCGAAAGCCACTCCCACCTAATTCCGGCATGCTCCTCACACTGCTCATGCCCCCCACGGGGGGTGTCCATTTCGGCATAATGAAAGATCCACCTTGGGCCCCAGTGGCCGCCACCGTCCAGAACCGCGCCCCGCCTCTCGCGCTCTGCGCAAGTGGCTGGGCGGAGGCGCGCGTCGAACGCCGCCGCCCGCTGGCCGCTGCGTCGCGCGGCAGGCGGACTCGCGACCGGCACGGTGGCCCGCGCCGTCGCGCGTTTCCTGTCCGTACAACCCCGCAATCCCGGCGTCGAGCCTGGGGGGGGGGAAAAGAGACAGGGCGGGCCTTCTCATCAGAGAAGGCTCGGAAGTCCCCCGGCCTTCTGCTTTCAGCATGCGCGAGGGCTTCTGAGAAGTCCCGCCGCCTTCTGTGAAGGCCTTCTCCTTCTCACTTCTCCCCCTCGCTCGCCGCCGACAATCGTTCTGTGCCCTCAGAAGGAGCTCCACCCACGGCCCCCCTGAGCGCGGATGTGTGTGTGTGTGTGTGTGTGCCGCCCTCCAGCCGATGTCGGCACACCGCTCACTGCGCATCCCCCATAGGGGGAGAGTTCCAGCTACAGCCCCAGCGGGTCGATGTCTGCACACCCTGCACTGCGGGGAGCTCCGCCTACGGCGCAAGTTCGGGGAGACGTAAGACTCGGGTTCGCGGGACTCGGGTTGGCCTGACGGGGCCATCATGAAAATGAAGAGACCTAATCTGGAATTTGACGCGAGCTCCCGCTGCGAACATCCCGTGACGACTGCACGGTCAAAACCCAGGATGCGCTCGTCAAAAAGTGTCGGCGAACCCGAGTTCTGGCGCACTCGAGTCTTACGTCTCCCTGACAAATTGTCACGGTCACCCGCCGATCGCATTGGCGCACGGGTCGTCCCCCGCAGAGAGCTCCACCTGCGGCACCAGCGGCGCGTTCGCGTGACGGGCTCCGCCCAGTTCAACACCCAACTCACACGGAACGCTCCCCGCAAGAGATTCAGCGCGCCTTTGCGCACAGTCCCATGTCCGCACTGCTCACGCGGCGCGCGACAGTTTTCCCTTGGGCGCAGCGATGGCGATCGCGCAACGCGTCCGTAGCCGAAGCGGGCGGGCACTGCTGGGCGAATCGCCGCACAAACGGACGGTGGACGGCGCAGGGCGGCCGCGGAGCTGGGGCAAGCCGGGCGGCGGCGAGCTGCTTAACAGCGCCAAGCCGCCCCTGGCGAGCGCCCCCGTTTGCCAAACGCCCCGCCCACGGGGGCCCCGAGACCGGCACGCCCTCCGCGGTCCGGTGGCCGACGCTCGGGGGGGCCCGACCGGGGGGCTGCGCGGGCAGGGGTTGCAGCTGCGGTCCCGGCCGCCACCGTCGTCGTGGTGGTCGCGGCCGCGGAGGAGGTCGTTGCACTTCTGACGTCATACACAAAACAAAACATTGGAAAAGCCGCCCGCCGCGCTGCCCCCCCCCCACCCGCGCTGCCCCCGCACGGGACCCCCCGAGGCTGTGATTCTCCACGCCCAGCTCCGAGAGGTGCCGCGACACGTCTTCCTGAGGGCGGAGGGCCACGGGTCAGGGCGGAGCTCAGGGGCAGCTCGGGGGCTGCTTCTCCGCAGCCGCTGGCTGCTGCAGGCAGGCCAGCGGACGGGCTTCTCTATCCCGACGGCTTCAACGCGTATCTGCAACCAGCTCGCGCTGCAGTCGTCAAAGTCCGGGAGAGCACCCGATTACGCTTCATGCAGTACAGAATTAACAAGCAATCGTGTATGATGACTGTTCGAAAGCATACACTCTTGGCGGCAGATAGCTAAAGAGAACACCAGCGAGACAACTAACTTTGCGATATAACATGCTACACTCTACTGAAAAGCTACTCAAACAGCATGGTTAGAACTACTATCTCCTGTGAGCCGTACCGGACCGGATCCGCCCCCGGCATTTTCCAACGAGCTTGTATGCGTTATGCACCCTACGTGCATCCCGTCTGTGATGCGATATCATGCGGTGATCCGCATCCGCCCCCTGCACAATTCCAGATATAAAACTATGTTGTAGGCACCACGTCAATCCTTCCAACGAAATGGTGAGTAAGAATCCAGTGCGCACGCCGATCTGGCCGGCGCGCGATACCATTGTAAATGATGCCCTCCGACCCCCGCAACTGCCGATAAGAGTGTGGGGGCGCCTGGGATGCGGGGCGTGTAAAGCAGCCAGTGACAGGCGCCGATTCTTCCGAAGCAATCAGCCCGCCGCAGGCGCCGGTGTTTCTGTAAAGCAATATGGGTGGATCGCGGGTCGGGGCCTCTTCGGGTCGGACTGCAGGCGCAGAACCCTGCAGTAGGCGCAGACGTGTTGTTTGCAACACCACCAGCACGCCGCAAGCGGCGATTTCAACAACAACAAAAAACAGAACAAATCGGCGTGGCTGCGTTGCGAACGTGGGTCGCGGGTCTGTCGAAGAGGGGTCGCGGAAGGTCGTGGGAAGGTAGCGGGTGGGTCGCGGGTGTCGCGGGTGGGCCGCGGGGTTCGCCGCGGGGTTCGCCGCGGGGTACGTCGTTGTGTGCGTCGCGGGGTGGGTCGTGGGGGCGGGTCGCGGGGGCGACGACAGCAACAGGGCCAAATCACACACTGGTGCACCAGGCTCTGACGCGCTTGCTCCCAATTTCGCGCGCTTCCACCGCAGGGCGACGACACCCGATGTGCCCCTCACACTTCCTGACGTATACTGCAGAGGGAATTTGATGAGGACTACTGGCAGCGACCTTCTCTACTACAGGATCGGGAGAACTTTCTCCCAACGTTGGACAGATGTCCAACGCCGCGAGAAGATGTGGGCTTGCACCACGTAGCTTGCAGCACACAACTTACGCCATATACCTTCCACCACATAATTAGGTTTCACCGTGTAGCCTGCGACGATGTGGCCTTGCACCACATAGTTTACACCAAATAGCTTCCACCACATACTTTGCAACACGCAGTTTGCACCGCGTAGCTTGCGACCATGTGGGTTTGCACCACGCCGCTCGCCGAACACAGCTTCCAGCACATATCTTGCACCACATAGTTTGCGACGATGTGGGTTTGCACCACACGGCTTGTACCGCATGACTGGAGAACATCTGCGCCTAAATGATGCTCAACCTAGGAAATCGCAAGCGCGCCTCAGGCGAAACCGCACAGGAGCCAAACCAAACCAATAAAATTGTGAGGACGTCTCATTCAAGCGAAACCGCGCCGAAACCAAGCCAAACAAGGCAAATTGGGAGGACGTCTCAAGCGAAACCACGTCGACGACAAACCAAACCAAGCCAACGATAAGGACTTGTCAAAAGAAACGGGCCCAAAACAAAGCCAAACCAGGGGCAAAACCAAACAAATTCTGAGGATTCCTCAGGCGGTGCGCACGGACAAACCAAACCAAACTAGAGGACAAACCAAGCAAATTCTGAGGACGTCTCAAACGGAACGCCCAAAATGAGGCCCCATCCTCTGACCTTCGTACAATTACTTTCAAGGAGTGGGTGACGAAGAGCTCCCGCCCCCGCAGGGGGCTTTGTGATTGGATTTTTTTTTAGGGGGCGGGGGGGGGAGGACTGGGGGGGCTCTCCAAGAATAAACGATTATGATTGCAATTGTCATAGAACTATTGACTTCTTCGGGCTCGTGGGCGGCCCCCCCTTTTGCGGCCTCCCCACGGATTTTCCGAAAACGGTCGATTTATGTGGCTGGGCCGCCACAGGATGTATGCGGCTGGGGCGCAACAGCATGTACGCGACCGGGGCGCAACAGCATGCATTTGTCTTGCAAGTGTTCTCGGGGCAACCGCGTCGCGCAAGGGGAATATTCCCGAACCTGTACGAGCTGCAGTTAAACCTGTGGCAGGAGCTGCAGTGCGAGCTGTAGTGGGATCTGTAGCGGGGGCTTCAGCAGGAGCTGCGGCAGGAGCTGTCGTACAAGCTGGGTTGTAGTTCGCTTCGAGGGAAATGCAACCCACTCGACTTTGCGGGAGCGCGCGGGGAGGAGGTTCTCAAAGCAGTCTTCAGTGTTAAGTCGGGCGTGTCTCCCTACAGGGGCGATTTTCGACGAAAAATAAAAAATACCCCAAACAACATTGCAAAATTGTAAAAACTCAAAAAATAGTTCCCTGACTATTTTTGGATTATGTTTGAATATTCCTCCTGTAGAGGGACATGCCCGACTTCACTTCAGTGCCCTGTGGCGTGTTTAACGTTGAGCCCCCTGGGCAGCTGCGGCGCTCGCGCTTTGCACAGCGCGTCCAGTGCAGCCTGCGAACGCTTGACGTCTCTGGTGGTGGGCAGCAGGGGAAAAGAACACGGCATGAGCACACTCTTTTGCAGGGCGCAAACAAACCACCCTCGCTTCCAAGAGATACCAAGCGACGTCAAACTACGGCCTGCGCTGGTCAGGCCGCTTGACGAGGAGGCGCGTGTTATGACTTGGTTTTGCCTGGAAGCGAAAGCGGGGTAGGTAATGCACGCTCTGATTTTGGAGGTCCGAGCGGGTTTCTTGGATCCGCGCTGGACCCCCCTCCCTGGCGCGCAGAACGCGCCTGGGGTGGCACCGGAGGCGCCGCCAAGGGGGCTCCTGCGCCGATCCAAGATATCCGCGCGGACTGTCGACAGTTTATGTTCATGCCGTTTTCCTTCTTCGAGCCAGGGCATCTTTTCCTCAACTTGGTGGCGAGCGAGGGGGGGACATGAGAAGGAGAAGGCCTTCTCAGAAGGTTCGCAAGTCCCTCGGCCTTCTGAGAAGTTTTCTAAGCCTTCCCCGCAGACACCGAAAACTTCTCAGAAGGCGCGAGGGCTTCTGAGAAGTCCCGCCGCCTTCTGAGAAGGCCTTCTCCTTCTCACTTCCCCCCCCCTTCGCTCGCCGCCGACTTGTGTTTATGCCGCTTTTCTTTTTCGAGCCAGGGCATATTCTCCTCAACGATGCGGACGCGGCAGCCAAGCATGCACGGCATCTGGGCGCGCCGTGGCGGACACGAGCACGCGGCGCCGATGTCGGGCCTGGAAGGCTCAGGACTTGGCCAAGGGAGGCAATCCGCAGAGCTGCGCCCAGGAGGAAAGGATGGAGGAGCAACAAACTGCACACGGTTGGCGTCGCGAAGACGGCGTGCAACACCGATCACCGAAAGGCACGCATCCCTCAAAATAAGGCTTCCTCCGTGCACGCTATACCTGGCAGGCGAACCCCCTTCGAGGGATCGCTCTGTGTGCGCGGTTCCCCTGCCAGGGCTTCCTCCGTGCACGTTATGCTGTTAGCTTGTAAAAAGCGGGCCCGCGGCACACCACATCGCACGTCATCTGGGCAACGCCAGCCGTGGCATGAACTCTCGGAGCTCCACGCGGGTTGCTAGGACCTGCGCTGGACCCCCCTCCCTTGCGCGCTGAGTGAGCGCGCCAGGGGCGGCGCCACAGGCGCCGCCAGGGGGGCCCAGCGGAGCTCCGAAAGTTCGTGTGTATGCCGCTTGTTCTTCTTCGACAGGGAGCTGGAGAGAGCTCGGCTCAATCATCGCGGACTGTCTCCGTCTGAAGGTTCTTGAAGCTCTCCACAGGCACGTGCTGGACCAGAGTGAACGTCTTGTCAGTGGCATCCTCGTCCTCGTTCCTCTTGCGAGCCATGCGCACCCGAATGCGCTTCGGGATGTTCCGTATGCCATTGCTCCAGACGAACTTGTTCAGCTTTGTATCGATGCGCACGTCCTTCGTCGACATCGACCTGGTCGCAAACTTTCGGATCTCTCGGATCGCCCTCGTGGCGCGCTTCTTGAACTGGACCTTGTGCAGCAGTTTGTGCATGTGGATCGTGTAATCCCTGGTGACCGGCTCCTGTCCGGCCAGCCCGGGAAGCCACGAACCCCCCCAAACCTTGCATCTCTTGGGGGAGCCAGTTTTCCTCCGCCAGCGGACCCGCCGCCGTTTCGCTTCCGCCGGCCTTCCACCGGCTTCCGCCGATGGCGATGACGCGACGAAGCGGAGGCCCACCCCCAGGCATCGGACGATGCTTTTTTTTTGGTCGGCGGCCACAGGGGGTCTGGGCCCCCACCCCCCCGGGGCCGAGTTTTCATGGGGCTGGAAACGCAGCCCCGGAGGGCGACACATTCGGGAAGGACGCCAGGATTGAACACACCTCCGCCCGCAGGATGTCTGGATGTGGCCAGCCCGTAGCATCAGGTCAGCACGTACCCCTACAGGCCGATTTTCGACGACAAATGAAAAATACACAAAAAATCTGCAAAAACCGTCCCCATACTATTTTTTGACTACTTCTGAATGTTCATCCTGTAAAGGGACAGGGCCGACTCAACCGTAGCGCACAGACGTGCGTGCGCACGTGCGCGAGGAGAGCAAACACTGGACGTCTGGCGCCTGTCCGGAGGCCGACGCAGGCAGGTGGGCCCCTGCAGGGCCCCAGGTCAGACCGACATCGACGCGCTCCCGAAGCACCACGCCGGCCACGCCACCCAATGCGTTGAAACCGACCGGTGCCTCGGCCAGCACATCTACACGTATGATGCAGTCCTGGAGGGAGGCCAGGAAGACGCGCTCCGAGCACCCTGCACCTCACATCTCGCGAGGCCTCCCCAATCTCCCAGGCCGCGTAATCAGCATGAGAGACACATGAACACAAACTTTCGACGGTTCGCAGAATTTCTCGGCGAGGGAACCCCCTCCGGGGCGCGGCCAGGGGCGGCGCCAGAGGCGCCGCCAGGGGGGCTCCAGCGCCAATCCAAGAAATCCGCGCTCATTTTCGAGCCTACGGCAGGTTCTGGTCATGCCGACTTCGGCGTTGAACTCTGACACTGCGGGGATCGTTGAACCTTCAACGATCGGCCCGAAACGTGAGATCGTCCAACATCGACCAATTCGGGATCGCCAGCGACGCTCAACGTTGGACGCCGGCGGCCGGGTCGCCGCTGGTCGACACGACGCGAACCTACCGTATAAATGTTCCAGGATCGTGGGATCTGGAATTTTCTTGCGGACCATTTTTCACCTCATGTCGACTCTTGGCAGTGCCAGAAAGTCCTGGGGCCCAGAAGCAGCCTCCGGACGCCGAAAAAGTCACGAGAGGCCCTCTCGGGGCGACATCTGCGGGAAATCATTGTGGACCTGTGGGTACAAAAACTACCGCCATGGCCAAGCTACGACAGTCAGACCTAGGCCAGAAGAACATCCCTCAAGAACACGAGGGCCTGTCGGCCAAAACACAGAGAACATCCAAGAAGCACGATGAACACTAGGGTACCCTCCCCGAACCGACCTCGATCTCATACTTCGGTCCGAGTGTACCCCCGTGGCCAAACTCAGACCAGAGAGAACGCTGCTTGAGGAACGAAGCCGCTTCTCGAACTCTAGAGCGCCCAGGAACGCTAGAGGGCTAACCGTGGAAGGACCTCAGGGACAGCGAGACCCGTCCAATCCCGAAGTGTCCCTTCCTTGCGTCAGCGCCCCAGGTGTACCGCAACGCCATTGGCGAATACGAATACGACTCGGCTGTGAACGACTGTCGTCGGCAACCTCTGCAGGACGACGCCCGCCGCCGTCACGCACGTCGTCACGCAGAGCGTGTTGAGCTGCCACGCTTCCAAGTCGTCATCGCCAAATGCAGCTGCGTTCGCTGACGGCCTACTCCCCGGGGCGCGCCCTGACCAGGCTTCTGGGGCGAACCTGGCCGCGGCACCGAGGGCCCATCAGGCACGCCCAGAGAGGCGAAGCCAAGTGAAGTGCAGCGGCACCCAGACCTCCGACGACCCCTATCTTCTCGAAGCTCCTGCCCTGGACCTCCTCGACCCCTCTCCTGGGAAGGGTCTCTCGTTCTTGACAGCCCCAGGCTCTGAAAAGGGTGAAAACCTCAGACTCGCTATTGACGAGTCTCTGGACCTAGGGGTAAGATCGAGGACGGCGAGAAGGTCTGGTTCAAGAAGGGTGATTTCGACGGCTGCTGGGGCGCCTCAGGTCGTGCTGGAGTGCCTCAGGTCGGGATGGGGGGGCCTCAAGTCCAGCGAAACCAACCTTGTCCAACGAACC
>CAUYUJ010003370.1:233495-248495 GCA_963575745.1 Prorocentrum cordatum
CGACCAACCCCACGACCAACCCCGCGACCGACCCACGGCCCACCCCGCACCCATCCCCTCACTCTGATCCGCAATAGCGGGGTGCTGCGTCTCTTCTTGCTTGCTGCGCCCGCTGTATTCGAGGCCGACCCAAGACCCCCGACGTCATGTTTTTTTTTTTTGGTAAAAAAAGAATATCTATATATATATATATATATATATTTATATTTATTTTATTTTTTAAAGTCGACCCCCAGAAGTCTCGACCCATTACCAGGGACCCGTTTTTCATCCTGAGCCGTTTTTTGACGGTCCACGGCCCTGGAGCCCGGCGAGGGCCTCCAGGGACAGAAAACAACGGAAAACCTTCGCATTGTATTTTTCAGGTTGCTGGCGGTCTGGGAGGCCGTCGATCGTCGTCGTCGTCGTCGTCGTCGTCGTCGGCGGCCGCGGAGCGGCGCGGGTGCGGGCACTGTCCTGCAGCGCCACGCCCGGCCCCTCTCGGCGGCGGCCCGGGCCACCCTCGGCGGCGCCGCGCTCGGCCTGGTGCGGGGCCTTCTCTCGCCACTGCTCGTCGACGACGGCGACAAGCGTCGTCGGCGGCGGCGGCGGCGGCGGCGTCGTCGTCGTCGGCGGCGTCATCGCCGCCGCCGCCGCCGTCGTCGTCGTCGGCGTCGTCGTCTGCGTCGTCGCCGCCGTCGGCGTCATCACCGCCGCCGCCGCCGCACGCGTCGTCATCGTCGTCGTCGTAGTCGTCCTTCCTCTCTGCTTTTCAAGACCACCTCGCGATGCAAAGGAATCACAGTGGAAAGTGCTCGATCAGCCTCGGCCCCTGGGGGCCCTCGCTGGGCCCCAGGACCGCCAAAGAACAACTCGGGATGAAAGGAAGACCCAAGCAAGAGGTCCAGAGTTTTGGGGGTCAACATCATGAAATAATCCTTAGTCGGCGACGTTGCCGTCGTCGTCGTCGTCGTCGCCGTCATCGCATGAACGCGAATTGCAAATGTTGAGGGCGCCAGTGCGATGCGCAACACAAAACGAGATTGCAATCCCATGCGATGTCACAAAAACCCTTTGTACCGCACCCCCTTCCACACCAGAGACACTCACTTGTCTGCGCCTTCTTGGGCCTCTTGGGGGATTCTCGTGGCCACCGCTGGATTCCCCTCGAATTCTTGCCAGAAAACACCCCACGATAGATCGAAGCCTTGTCCTTTGAGGCCATTGAGGTCGTCGTCGTCGTCGTTGCCGCCGGGGAAAGGGAAAATGGGGATTGGGGAGGAGAGAGCAGGGGGATGGAAGGGGGAGGGGGACTGAAGACCAAAGAGACTGCGGAGGGGAGACAAGGAGGAAGAGGACGCACCTGTACGAAGAGGGGGGCGGGGGAAGGCCTTCCACGTCGACAGCACAACCAAAAACCGACCCCTGACTTACCACACGGTTGGACCCCTGACTTACCCGACCCCGATGTCTCGACCCGCTCTCCGGGACCAATTTGTCATCCCGAGCCGTTTTTTTGACAGTCCCAGGGCCCAGCGAGTGTCCCCACCCCAAAGGCAGAACCTTACGTGTATACCTGTGTGCACACACATATATATACATATATATATAAATATATACATATACATATTTATATATATACAGGGTTAACCTAAGAAACGTCCGTGGTGATTCTACAACGACGCGAACATGTACGGGACCGAGGCTCCGACAGCGAAACCGAACATCTAAGAATGTCCAGAAACCTCCGAGGCTATGGTCGTGGGCACCGGAGTCGTCGTTGCCGTTGTCGTCGTCGTCCTCGTCGTCGTCCTCCTCGTCGTCGTCGTCGTCGTCGTCGTCGTCCTCCTCGTCGTCGTCGGCGTCGGCGTCGGCAACGGCGTCGGCGTCGTCGACGCGGAGTCTGTGGCCTTCCGCAGGTGCGGCAGAGCGTCGAGCAAGTCCTCGTGGGCAAGGGGGAAGGGGGAACAGGGTTGGGGGGGGCGAAGGTACAGGGTTGGAACAGGGGGAACAGGGTTGGGGGAACATGGGGGAAGAGGGAGCCTCGGACTATAGTCGCAGAGCTACGCGCCAAATGAATCGTTCAAGGAAGGGCTCGCCTCCAAGAGCTGAAAGAGTTGACATCTCTTCCTCGTCGAAAGGCGGCGGAGACTGGCGGAAATAAAACCACATCGGTTGCGCCGGCGGTAACCGGCAAAAGCCAGCGAAAATAAAAAACAGCCTTCCAAAAAATGACAATGTCTTGGGATTCCGGGTTCCCAAAACGGCTCTCTGGCTTCTCTGGCCACGGCGAGCCTTGGCCCCGAAGAGGCCCCCCGATTTAGATCTGAAGCACGTCGCAGGAACCAGAGCCCTCCCGAACTCAAAGTGGGTCGCGTTTGCGCGTCTTGGCTGCGCCATGGGACGGTCTCTGAAAAACGGGGCCCACGCGGAGGGGGGCACGACCTGCACGCTGACGGCCTGTGCTGGCTGCGAGGCACCGCTGGCGCTGCGTGCCGTGAGCGGGCGGGACGCTCCACCACCACGACGGCGCACCGGCCCCGTGGCAACCGTCGCGCCTCCGAGGGCCAGCGGCAGGAGGAACGAAGGGATTCGAGAAACAGGGGGGTGACTTCGAGTGGCGGGTGGAGCGGTCCACCACTGCGATGGCGCAGCGGCCCCGCGGCCGCCGTCGCGCCCCCGAAAGCCAGCGGCAGGGGAAGCGCGGGGAACTGAGAAGCAGGAGTAGGAGGAGGAGGGAAAGGAGGCGGAGGAGGACAATGAAAAGGAGGGGGAGGAGCAGAAGGAGGATCACGATGACGACAGCGGTGCTGGCGGTAGGGGCCGGGCGCCATGACGACCGCACTTGGTAGGCAAGGGCCTGCCGCGCACCGCGTGCCCGCCGGGTCCTCCCGGGCGCTCTCGGGCACGGCGCCTGGACGGCACAACGCGTAGCTCAGCGCCGCGAGCCACACCTGCCGGCCAGCGATAGCCAGCGACCGGGGACTGGGGATCCTAGACCCCCTCGAGTTATGAACAAATCTCAACGGATGTGATTTCCACCATATCACAGTCTGGAACTGTTGTTGCTAATCAGACGCCCTTTTACCTCCTTCCTCCTTCTTCTCCTTCTCCCCCTTCACTCTCAGATCACCCATATACTCGTATTCAAATCACTCACACCCATCACGGGGTCCATCACAAACCACCTCCTCTTCACAGGTTCCATCACATATTCAATCTTCCACACGCAGACTCAGCCACATCAGTTTCTCACTCAGAATCACTCAGACTCAGACTCACTCAGACTCATTCAGACCCATTCAAGGAATTAGCCTCAGACGCATTCACACTCATACACATTCAGACTCTATCACTCCGACACACTCTTCCTCACTCAGACGCACTCAATTTTGTCTGGTGGTCCACTGCTCACCGCTATGTAGCAGGCGTGGCACTCGGGCATCCCAAGGGAAGCCGGGAGGGCCGCACATACTTCAGGATTCGCGCGCAGATTGTGGGGATTTCTCAAGCAGTTTGCCTGTTTTGGCCCCCCAGACTTCTCGTTTTTGGTGGTCCAATGCTCGCCGCCGCGAGATGTAGCAGGCGTGGCACTTGGGCACCCCAGAGGGGGTGCCGCTACGGGCGAACACACTCCAGCATTCTTGTCCATTTATAGGTCTGTCTCAAGCCGTTTGCCTGTTTCTGCCCCCAATCTTTTCTCTTTTGGTGGTTCAATGCTCTCCGCGATATGGCAGGCGTGGCGTTGGGACACTCCAATGGGGAGACCCTAGAGGTGAAGACACTCCGACAGTTGCGCCCAGATTATGGGGATGGCTCAAACGGTTTGCCTGTTCTGCCAACCAGATTTTTCCATTTTGGTGGTCCAGTGCTCACAACGATATAGCAGGCGTGGCACTTGGCACCCCAATGGGGCGCCGCCAGGGGTGGGGGCGCTCCACAAGTTGCGTCCCAAATGTGAGCATGTCTCAAGCGGTTTGCCCGCTTCTGCACCCAGGAATTCTTTATCTCTTTTGGTGGTCCAGTGCTCACCGTGACATCGCAGGCGTGGCACTTGGGCGCCCCAATGGGGCGCCGCCAATGGTGGGGGCGCTCCAAACATTGCATCCAGAATGTGAGGATGTCTCAAGCGTTTTGCCCGTTTCTGCACCCAGGAATTCTTTATCTCTTTTGGTGGTCCAGTGCTCACCGCAACATCGCAGGCGTGGCACTTTGGCACACCAACGCTGAACCGGCGCCCACCAGACGTTTGTCCTTTGGTGGTCGACTGTTCGCCGCCATACAGCAGGTGTGGCACTTGGGCACCCCAAAAGGGACCCGCCAAGGGTCAGGACACTCCCGGATTCGCGCCCAGATTCTGGGGATGATCCAGGCGGCTTGCCTGCCCGGGCCTCCCCAATTTGCGTTGGCGCATGCGCGCACTGGCTGCGACCCCCCACCCTCATAAAGATTGTTGGGAGGATCGCTGCCCTAACCTCACGCGCCACGGAAGCTGAACTTTTGTGCCATGCATAGCTCTGCTTTGCTTTGCATTGCTAATTACGGTGTGCTTTGGATTGCGTTGCTTTGCGTTCCCTCTCCCCTCCTTCGTCCTGCTTTGCGAGGCTGCGAATTGTTTTGTGTTGATATTGTGGCTGTGCGCTGCTTTGTGTTGCTTTGCGTGGGTACGCGTTGATTTGCGTTGTTCTGCGCTGCGGTGCATTGCTTGGCATTGATTCGCGCTGCTGCTCAGTGCTTGCCGTTGAATTGCGTTGCAACGCATTGCTTTGAATTGCGTGGCAGTGTTCTGCATAGCATAGCACAGAATGGAAAGAGTGAGGACGGGGAAGAGAAGAAGGAGGACTACCATTACACCAGGCTGCCACGACGAAGCCAAAGGATTGTTCAAGGCTCGTCCCGGGTCACAGAAGTAAGTACGGCTCTTTTTGTCACATGTCGTTGCCGATCTAAGGCGCAGCGTGGGCTTTTGCGTCGGCCCGCCACGGCGCCCCACTGGAGGGGCAGCGGTTTTGGTGCAGTGTGCAGACGTTTGAATGGGACCAGCCCTTAACCTCCACATTCTGCCTGCTGTCCCCCCACCATTGATTCGCTCCCCTGGGTGCCGCCCCGCTGCTGGCGCGAAGAGAACAGGCGCGTCGAGGAGCGCCCTGTTCCGCAAACCCAACTGCAGAGTGGGGATGTCGACCTCCCTATGGGGTTCGCGGAACGGGAGCGACTCGAACAAAAATCAAAAACAACGATGGGGAGGGGCGCGTGGTGACGCTCCGTGACCGCGACTCCCCCCTGGAGACGGGATGGCGGCGCGGGGGGGCTGCCCCGTCCCTTTGGATGGGCACATCTCCCTCTGGGCCCCCTCCTCCCGAACCCGCGCCCTCCTGACGTCATCCTTAAGTTAGAAGTATGTGTATATACAGATATACACTTAATCATCACAAACATATACATACATGCGCATACATACATACATACATACATGCATGCATACATGCATACATACATACATACATCCATACATACATGCATACGTACATCCATACGTACATGCATACATAACTACGTGCGTGCGTACATCCGTACACACGTACATGCATACATTACATTACATTACATTACATTACATTACATTACATTACATTACATTACATTACATTACATTACATTACATTACATTACATTAGAGTACATCACATGACATTACAATACATCACATTACCTTACATTACATTAAATTACATCACATCACATTACATTCCATTACATACATACGTACACCCATACATACGTATAGACACCCCATATATACATACAAACATACCTACGTGTACCCATGTACATATTAGCATACACAAGCACACTCGTACACACATGCATACATTCATTCATACATGCATACGTACATACACACATACATACATACATGCAGACGTACATACATTCATATACATGTGTATATATATATATATATCCCCCCGCACCCATTGATGTTGCATCGGTCGTTGACCTCCACTTCTTGTTATCCTCCATGATTTTTCCCTCCATCGCCTTCCCTGTCTTGATCCCTTCCTTTTCCTCTTCATGCTTCCCTCCCCGATCCACGTCTTCTTCATCTTCACGCCTGTTTCCCTCAGTCGTCCTCACTGTGTGGATCCATCCCTCTTCCTCTTCCTGCCTCCCCCATCCATTTCCTATTACCCTTCATGCTTATTCCTCCAATCTTCCTCCCTGTCTTCATCTCTCCCTCTTCCCCGCCTTCTTCCTGCTTCCCTCGCCAATCTTCCTCCTACTACTACCACCACGACTACGACTACGACTACGCACAGCACAACATCATGTAGATGAACTTTTTCAGGGGGGAGATGCGTACAATGGGCTCAGCTACACTCACCGACCTGTCATGGAAGTCCTGCCAGCCTTTGTGCTTCTCCACGTTGTCCCAATGTTCCTTTTGATGATCCTCCATCTGATCTCCTACTCGGTTTCTTCCTCCCCGTCCTTCCAAAAATCAATAAAGACGAATGTGGTTCATCGCTGGGTCACATGCTGCTGCAAGACCCTGATCAGGGCAACTCGACGGGCGATGTTTTTGGATGGGCTGGTGGGGGTACTTTTTTTTTGGTCGCGGCCGCGAGACAAGGGTCAGGCGGCGAAAGCAAAATCCGGGGCTCGAGCGAGGCTAATTAGCTACAACAGGCACAGGCCGGCCGGCCCACTCACAAAGCAGCCGCGAAGCTGAAAGGGGGAGCTGACGGCGGACGGGACCTGAGAGCTCGAGCACGTGCACAGGACAAAGTGTCACAGAATTCGGTGCCTGCCATGGCACGACCCACACAGTAGAGACGAGAACCAGGATGGTCAAGTCCGTCGTGCTGAGTGGGGGCAAGTGGGAGGCCATTGGAGTGAGTCGCCAGTGGGGCGCCAGGCTCCAAACGCCCTGACGACTTGAGCTAGCCAGAAAGGCTGAGCTGTCGCGAACCGTGGTGCAACGCAACTGGGGAAAGCTGATGGTGAGCCTGGAATGCTGTACCTGCTGCGGAAGGCTGAACCACAAAACTGGTGGGGGTACACGGAGCGTCAAGAAATCGAATGAGGATTAGCCTGGGATCTCGAAGACGAGTCGGGAATCTCTCATAGCTGGCGGGTCTGGAGGATGAATCGAGCGCCGCGGCTATTCAGGAGCGTTCTGGCGCTGGGCCTCTGGATCCTCATCCTGGACCCGCCTGGTCGACCCGCTCCGAAGGGGTGCCACTGCGTCCCAGGTACGTTCTCGAGGGCCCTGGTGCCCGAACGCGGCTCGGTAGAAAGCATACAGTCACTGTGCTACCACGAGGAGGGCCGAGTAAGCAATGGAGGGGCTCGTCTGGTCTCGGCGAGCCTCGGCCACGAACAGGATCCCCATCCCAAATCTTAGGGATGGCCTTGCAAACCGAAGCCCCTCCTGAACTGGGGGCGCGATGTTTGCACGCCACCCCCACAAAGAAGTCAAACAAGCTGGTCCGGCACATGACCGTGGACCAAGGGTATGCGTACAAACATTGCATCTCCTGGTGATACGTTTTTGGCACACCAGCCCCAGAAGCAAGCTAGTGCAACACAAGTAGGAAGCCCCAAAAAGACGTACGCGCCCAACCACGTACTTCAACACCTAGTCCGCCAGACCAACCTCGTGATACAAACGCTCGCGCTAAGCGTGCTCCCGAAACCAACGTGGATTCGTGTATGTGTGCGTCTCCTTTCGCTCCTCCACAAGGTACGCGCGCAGGGGCGGTGGTCATAAATCGGCTCACGATGAACCCAAAGTGGTCATCATTTTAGGGCCTTGGCAACATCGAGGTCTGGAGTGGCGCTCTGGACAGAGAGCGCCGCGTCCAGGACCCAGAAGGACATTCTGTGCATATGTTGGAGGTGCACGTCGGACACGGACAATGTCGCACAAGCATAGCATGTTATAGTATATATCGCTACCCCGGCGGTATGCCAGAACACGCCCGCCACCGAGCCTACGTTATGAGATTTCCGAGCGCGTGCGTCGCCCCTGTGGGGCTGGCGCACAAGTCGTGTGAGCACTGCTGGGTGGTGCCGAAGCGAGGACGGAGGGGGGGACGGAGGCAAAAACCTGTTAAAAAACAAATCCCCGGGCCCCTCCAGGAGCCGAAACTGACAAGTGTTTCGGGAAGTCTCCAGCCGTGGCGACGCGGGGTCCCCTCTCTCCCCCATCTCTGCTGGCCGGAGCCACTGGCAGCGCGCACAGGGGGCAGGGGGAGGGGGGGGGAAGGCTTCCGAGAAGCCTTCCCCCCCCATCCCCCCACTCCCTCGTGCGCGTGGCCGAAACCAGTGCTGGGCCACCTCAGTCTCCCAGCCGGCTTCAAGTCTCAACGTCTCGATGCTGTCCGAGCTGGGCCTGACATGAACCAGATGTGGAGCACATTCGGGACAGGACGTGGGCCAGATTTGGACCGGATCTGTCCCTGAAGAGAGACGAACGGGGAGGGGAGGAAGAACAGGACGGGCGAGGAGGAGGCGGAGAAAGGGCCAAAGGCGCTTCAGATTCGGTCCAAATGCAGGAAAACCCAGACATCTGGCGTCCCGATTTTATCGAGACGCGGCCCCCCGACCTGTCGGGCACTTCCCTGGGAAGTAATTATTCCATCCCCGATGGTTTTTGTTGACGGCCCCGAGGCCCAACGATGACCCCGAGAGGCCGAGAACTACGAAAAATCTTAATCTCGATCTTTTCGAGACGCCAGACGTGCTGGGCGAGGTCTCCGACGAGGATGCCTCAGACGAGGAGGAGGAGGACGACGAAGAAGAGGAGGACGAAGATGATGAGGAGGAGGAGTAGGAGGAAGGGGATGAGAACGAGGACGGTGAGGAAGCGGGGAGAGGGAGGGATCGACTGTTGCAGAACGAGGAGGAGGAGAAGGAGGAGGAGGAGGGGGAGGAGGAGGAGGAGGGAGCAGGGAGGAAAGGAGGAGGAGGAGGAGGGAGCGGGGAGGAAAGGGCGAGGAGGAGGAGGAGGAGGAGGAGAAGGAGGCGCAGGAGGACACCGACGAGGACACCACAACGGGGGTAGAGGAGGATGCCGACGACGGGTGGCGGCCAGCGGTGGCACGTCGGCGGTGGGAGGCTCGCCTGCGTGCAGCACTCCCGCTGGGGCGGGCCCTGGAGGCTCCGGTCGCTCTCGCGGAGCAGCTCCTCGCAGGGGGCGGGGGAGAGAGAGGCGGCACGCCGCGAAAAGACAGTGGAGGCCAGTCCACAAGAAACCTTCCACAAGAAGCCCAACCCTGAGACCCAAGGGCGTCCATGCATCCTTGGCGTGGGAGCGTCGCGCTTTCCATAGCAAAACCATTGAAACCCAAGAAACACAGGGCACGCAGTGTGTTCCTTGGCATGGGTATGTCCACTAGAGGCAAGCAGGGTGTTCCTTGGCATGGGTCTCCAAAAAACACGGACACCCTCTGACGAACTTTGTATGTGCCTTGAGGGAGGGCGGCGGTGTATAAAGTCGCTGGCTCCCAGTGGTGATTTATACACCGACACCCTCCCCTGAAGCCCAGGAACAATCCATTGGAGGGTGTCTATATTTTTTTGTGGCGGTGGCGAGGAGGGGGGGGCGGAGGGAGCAGGGAGGAAGGAGGGTGGGGGGGAACGGTAAGGGGTCCGAGACCCCCTCGAGCCCGAGTCATGAGAAAATCACGCCGGAAAGTTTTCCATATTTTGGCCTCCAAGGGCCCTTGCCGGGCCGCGGAACAGTCACAAGCCGACTCAGGATGGAACAGCGGGTCCCGGGGAATGGGTCGAGACCTTTCGGGTCGACGTCGTGAAAAAATCATGGTCGGGGGCCCGGTGGAGGGTGTCGCAAGGAGAGAGGCCGAGGGAGGGAGGGGTGTGGGACGGAGGAGGAACAGAGGAAGGAGGCAGGAGGGAGCACTCCCGCCGGGGCGGGCCCCGGAGGCCTTGGTCGCTCTCCCGGAGCAGCTCCTCGGAGGTGGCGGGGGGAGAAAGGCGGGGAGGGGGACGGAGGGAGCAGGCAGGGAGGGGGGGGAGGAAAAGGAAGGGGGCCCCGAATCATGAAGAAATCGCGCCGGGAGGTTTTTCATTATATTTTCGGCCTCCAGGGCCTCCTTACCCGGCCGCGGGACCGTCAAAGAAAGACTCAGGATGAAAAACCGGTCCGAAGGAATCGGAATGTGTCGAGAACTTGGGGAGGGAGGGGATGGAAGGGAGGCCTTACGAAGCTACGAGCTATCCCACGTAGTGGTAGAAACGATTAGGAGCGGCGAAGCTGCCGCACCTTGCTGAGTTGCTTGGACCACCTGCCTGCCTACAACATGGTGGACTACTCTCGCCTGTCAGGGGGAGCAGGGAAGGGGGGGTCTGAAAGAGGGAGGGAGGGGGCAGGGAGGAGAGGAGGAGAAGTCAAGCTAGGTGCGCTCGCGCCATATCTGAAATCCTACCCCTCCCACCCATCCCTTCCCATTGTGCTGTTGTTTCTATCCGCCGACGCTTGTCATAGCGGACCTGGAACTCCACAGATGATCCCATCGTTTCCTACGCAATCTTAAAAAATGGAGCTGCGCATATTGGTAGAAAAGGCGGCGGATGAGCAGGAGGATGAGCAGGAGGATGAGCAAGGAGAACGACGAGGACGAACAGCACCAGCAGGAGCTGGAGCGACAAATTGAGCGTTCCAAAAAAGGCCTCGCCTTCGAGGATCGGAGAAGTTGTCATCTATTCGTCGGCGGAAGGCGGCGGAAGGTCGTCGGAAGTAAAACGGGGGCGGCACCACTGGTGGAAGTCGGCGCAAGCTGGGGGGCGCAAAAGTCGCCCTCCCAAGAGACGACAACATTTTTGGGTTCAGGGTTTCCAGAACTCGCCAACGGGGGGGGGGGGGCAGCGAGGGCTGCAGCAGAGGGGCCTGGCAGGGCCCCGAAAGGGGCCCTTTTAGGGCCCACAAGTGGGCCTTTAGGGTCCGAGGAGTGCACCTTTCTACCCCCCGCCCACTTGGAGCGTTCCAGAAAAGGCCTTGCCTCCGAGGATCGAAAGGGTTGTGTTGTTGTGCCAAGTTGGCGCGTTTGAGACCCACGGTCGGGGGCCGCATGGCCCGTCGTGCGTCTGCCGCCAGGCCCATGGCGAGCAACCTTTCTGGGGCCGACATTCACGGGGTTGCGAAGTTCGAGCTGTCGCAGTTTCGTCGCCAGGCGGCCACTGTGCTGCAACCCTCGGCCAGAGGAAGATCCCTCACCTGTCTCGTGTTGGCCCACCAAGGGCAGCGCTGGCTCGCGGCGGTAGCGCCGATCACCCGTTGGGCCAAGGAGGTTTGGATCTCCCACCATCCTCTGTACTCTTTTCTGTCCCCTTGACCGAGCTCAGAGAAGCTTGCGATCTTGGTCGCCGCAGGGAGTCGGGGCTTTGCAAAAAAAATGTTGCTGGGCCTGCGTCGGCCCTTCGGAAGTCCTGTGAGCGCATGTCCTGGAACGTGGGAACTTTTGCCGCGATCCCTTCGGACAAAGGAGGCAAGATTGTGTTTGCTGAAAATTCGCCTCAGCTGCTGAAGACGCTCCTCAAGAAAACGGTTATTCGTGGGCTGGAGTGGGACTAGGGGGCAAAACTTAACCTGAATGAGAGGGCGTGCGTCGATGGAGTTTTTGAGATGGCTCCAGAGCTCTCGGCTCAGTCCCTTTCAGAATGGTTGTGTGAGGTCGTTGTCTCGTAACGCCATGCATGATAGACAGCGCGCTGCCGACTTAGGCTACGTTATACCGCCCACGCTGTGCCCGCTGTGCCTCGACGCGGAAGGCACACACAAGTAGCGATTATGGCAATGTGCGGAGGTGTCGAACGAGAGGGGGGCTTTGGTCAAGGACATGGCGAGGAGGTGGGCTGAAGACGCGGACGACGTGCTCGCGTGCTTCGGAGTTTTCAACCACCCTGCCTAGTCTTCCCCTCGCCCTCTTCAGTCGGGTGGTGTGCAGGTCGAATGGGTTTCTCCTAGGGGACTCCACGCTCGGCAACGTTTTCGTCGGGGATGTATTCACGGACGGGTCATGCAGCAAGAGGGTCACCCCCGAACTCGATCGTGCGGGTTGGGCCTTCTCGCTCTGGCATCGTGACACAGGTCTCGAGATCGTTAGAGTGCGGGTGCCAGTCTGGCCCCCGTGTCCACAGACGGCGCAGGCCGCTGAGTTTCACGCTTACTCGATCGCGCTGCAGTGCTCGAGTGGTCCTTGCGAGTTGTTCGTTAACTGTGAAGCCTGCGTTGGTTGTCATGCCCTTTAGTGGGAAGAGCAATGCTTTCCTAAGCGCGCGCGCGCTGGAGTTGCCCAATGTTGTCGAAAGTTGTCCCAGCGGTGCAAAGTGCACAAAGTCAAGACACAATAGTCCATCGAAGGGGCCGAAGATAACTGTGATCTCGACTTGCGTGACGGTAACCATGCTGTCGACGTTTCGGCGAAGCAAGCTGTGTTGATCCACCCACCACCTGACAGCACGGAAGCTGAAGGATGTATATTGCAAACTGGTCATTGCGAGAGATGTGGACATCATGGCCGCGAAGCTCTTACCACTTTGGCCGTGGCTCGATCTAGGGCCGAACGTGCAGAGGGCCCCTGTTGCCGCTCCTGTGAGCAAGGGGCAGGGTCCGACGCACGCCTGCAGCTGGACGGGACGTGTTTAAGAATGGTCTAGGTGCTTTCGTGGATCACGTTCAGCCGACAAACCGCCCGCAAGATGGTGCCGTGGTGGCGCGTTCGTCGGGATCCATGGCATGGATGCTCCTGCGTGTTCTGCCCTGGGGCACAACATGCTGTTTCTTGACGCCTCGGACGACAGTTTTTTTCGTGTGCCTCAAATACATGTTCTACACTGGAGGTGGGCAGGTTCGAGGCCTCCGACAGCCCTGCCAGCCGATCCCGAAGGCTGGAGCTCAGGGTCGGAAGCACGCCTGGAGGCAGATTGCGAGGGGACGGCATCCCAAGCGCGGAGACGTCACGGTCTCTGTTGGCCCCTGGGCCAATATGGAGGAGGAGGAGGCCCCCGCTCCCTCTGTTGAGCCTCCCCCCCACTCGGCCTTGGAGGAGGAGGAGGATGCTCACGAGAGGCGCTGGGCCGATTTGGCCCAGTGCCTCTTCTCGGCTGCCAATCCGAGCCTGCTTGAGGATCTTGGGCATCGTTGGCCAGAGCCAGCACGCACCATTCCTCACCGCGGAGACAGCGACACTGATTAGGCATTTAGAAGCCTGCTCCATATTCGTCTGGTCAGATGGTGGGGTCGGGGGTCGGATCCTGTTCTGGGGTTCCCCCGAGTCAGTACTCGCCCCGCCCTACCTTGTGGTGTCTGGCTGTGCTTCGCCTTTCGTTTTTGTGCGTTGCTGGCTTATGCCAGCACGCTGGTTCCCTCGCCGCGGTGGCAGCGGCACTGTTCAGACATTTAGGGGACTGCCCCATATATGTCTGGGTGTATGCTAGTGTCGTGGGTCGGGTCCTGTACCGGGGCTGCCTGAGACAGCACCCGCCCGTTCGAGACGGCCCCCTTCCTGCCCTGGTCGCGCCAGGCAGGGCTTCCCCTTTGAGTTCTTCTCGCCCAGCCTGTGTGCGCGGGTATAGACTTCGAACCTGCCTCTTGGAGTTCGGTTTGTGTGTTTGCTCTTTGCCTCGGGGGTCTCGCCCTCCCCTGAGGTGACGTGCGGGCTGCATGCTGCGCTGCGGCAAAACAAATCCTCCTCCCGCCCGTGATCTGGGCTGCGCGGCCGATGAAGAGCCTGCGCCTGCTGGCGGATGGCGGCGCCGCCGCGCAGGCAGACTGGTTGAACACCAGGCGCACAGCGGGCGACCGAGGCGTAGCAGCCAGCAAGCCGTCGCCCTCTGCCCCGTGGCGTGGCAGGTCCTCCTCCTCCTCGAGCCTCCTCCTCGAGCCTCCTCCTCCTCCTCCTCCTCCTCCTCCTCCTCCTCCTCCTCCTCCTCCGCCTCCTACTCCATGCACGCTCTTGGAAGGCCAGGCGGGCCGTCGCGGGGTCTTGGGGCTCCTTGATGGGCTCTGGAGGCGGTCCCACGTGGATGCCGCAATGCTGAGTCCCCCTCGTGTCGCTGTGGCGGCCCAGGAGACACGCTGTGCGTTGCAGGCGGATGGCGTGCCGCTCCGCTCCGCGGGGTTCGAGGCTGGGAAAGGTTCGGGACGTTGAGGCCTGGGGACTGCATGGATACCGCGCCGTGCCGAAGCGTGGTGGGCCAGGACTGGCGGAATAACACGCTATTCAAAAGTTCCTGACCGTAGGGTAATAGGCGACAGAGAAAAAGGAAGACAAGACACATTGTGGGTAGAAAAAGGTGGGAGGATGAGATGCCCGTCCTCCGCCTCATCTTTTCCTCCTCCTCCTAATCCTATTTCCCATTCCTCCTCCCTGCACATCCCTCGCTTGGCCTCTTCCTCCAATATCCTCCTCCTCCCCCCCCCCTCCTCCTCCTTCTCCTCCTCCTCCTCCTCCTCCTCCTTCTCCTCCTCCTCCTCCTCCTCCTCCTCCTCCTCCTCCTCCTCCTCCTCCCCTCCTGAAGCTCGTCCTACGAATCCGCTCTTCATAACTTTCATCCTCCTTTTTCTGCTGATCCGATATATTTCGTTGTCCGTGACGTGAATACCCGCTGCCCTCTCCCCCAGGCCCCGTTCTCCATCCCGAAGGGCTTTGACGGCCCCGCGAGAACCGACACGCGCCTCCAGACGCGCAGCAACCTTCACAAAAAACAGCCCCTAGGTTGCTTGGTGTTTGCTTCTTCCTGTTCTTGGCTCAGGGGCGCTCTGATGTCCGACCCAGGCGACCCGCAGAACAAAGCACTCCACGGACCCGTCCTGGGGCCTTGCAGGCTCGTCCTTTGGAATTGCCTCCATCTGCGTTCAGCCGTGGCGGCCTAGGCAGTCCTCTCAAAAAAACTCCACGGACCCGTGCTGGGGCCCTGCACGGGGCCGTCTTCTGGAACTGCTTCGGCCTGCGTCCAGCCGTGGCGGCTGGGGCGAACACAGAAGAAAACGCT
>CAUYUJ010003370.1:253495-273796 GCA_963575745.1 Prorocentrum cordatum
GCACAGACAGCCCTCCCCAGCTAGTCCGAGTAGTCCCCGCCGGCCTCGGCTGGCCCGCCGAGTGGGTGCCGAGGCCGCCCCGGACTGCTCGGGGGACGTGGTGAGGCCAGCCGAGACCACTCGGGGGGCCCGTTGAGGGCAGCCGTCCGCGCGTGGCCCGAAGCCGCACCTTCCCGCGCGGAGCTCTCTCGCGAGCGACCAGTCCTACGGCATGGCTCGCGAGCGACGAGCAGTATCGATAGTATCTGAATCCATGCCCTCGCGGTCTAGGCACCGAGAATGCGATCCCAAGGATGCGCGATCCCACGGGTACGCTCCGTTCGGGGCATTCACGAGGAACGGCCCTGCATCCACGGGTTCGCGGCGAGGGAATCTGGACCGCGAGGCCTTGGATAATCCCACCAGCCCTCTGGGCGTACGTGGTCTACGGAGGCTCCTCTTCCAACGCCCTTCTTCCCCTTCTAGGAGGATTTAAACACTTTTCCTTATTAACATACACCCCCACCCCCAGGCGACCGGCGGCCAACCAGGAACCATGCGGACTCTCCCCCCACCATCTTTCTCCACAAACCATACAAAACACTCTGCCTCCACATTTGGAGCATGCGCGGCCAACCCGATGCGGCCCCCCCCCCCAACATCCCGATTCACAAAACCATGCAAAATACACTTTGGAGCAAAGTCTTGAGTAATGTTCGTGAGGCCCGCGAGCACCTTCTTAATTGTTTTTGACAGGGACGGCGGGGGTGTCAGCATATTGCCTGCTGCGCGCAGGGCTACCATCCCCAACAAAAACCATACGAAATGCACATCGCGGCAAATCTGGATCATGCGCGGCCAACCCGCGATCACTGCCCAGCGGTTTTTGACAGGGACGGCGGGGGTGTGGCGCGTGGCCTGCTGCGCGCAGGCCCACCAGACACAATGATGGGCATTGGTTTTCGACATGGACGGTGGGGGCCGACATGTTTCCCGATGTGTGCTGTCACGTGCGCAGGCGCACCTGACACACTCGGTACGTGCCCCTAACGTAGCGCACCTAGCGCGGCTGGAGTGTGCGGCACACCTGGCGCACGCGGAGCACGTGGCGCATCTGACGCACCAGGCGTGCCTCGCACGCTCGGGCCCCAGGGGTGCCTGGCGCGCGTGGCGCACCTCGCCCAAGCGTCGCGCACCAGGGGTCGGCTTTGAGTCCCAGTAGCTGCCCATCCAAAGATGACCGCTCAACATGCTCAGGCTCGGGTTTAACTTATGTGTTGGGAGGGCGGGTGGGAGTGAGCTAGACGGCTTGCGGGCGGGTGGGTAGCTTGACCCCTCCCCCTAACCCCTCCCCTGGACCTGGACAGGGGGTTCTGCGGGTAGGTGGGGCGCCCAAGATGGCCCAAGACGGCTCCAACAGTGCCTCAGAGACCCCAAGATGCCCTCCAAGATGGCTCAAGATAACCGAAGATGGTTCAAGATGGCTTCCAAGATATTCCAAGAGGCCCCGACAACACTCCAAGACGGCTCCAAGAAGCCTCCGAGACTTCCAAGGAAGCCCCCAAGAAGCCGGATTCATGGATCAACTTGAGGAAAAACGATGTGCGTTGCATCGCCATCCGTTCGCTTTCGATAGCCTTCCGAGGCCTCACGATGGCTGCAAGATGACCCAGGAGGGCGCCAAGAGAGGCCCGATAGAACCACAAGAGGGGCCCAAGAGCCCCCAAGAGCGCTCCAAGAGCGCCCTAAGCGCGCCCCAAGAGCTCCCCAAGAGTCGATGTGTGGGGCTCCCGAGGGGGGACGCTAATTACGACTATTTCCTTGTGTGATCGATGCCTTCCAAGATGGGGCCAAGAGCGCCCCTCGAGCTCCCAAGGGCTCCTCAAGTGGCGCCCAGACGGCCCCAGGAGGCGTCCAAGAGGCCTCCAAGAGGCTCCCAAGACACCCCCAAGAGGCCTCAAGAGGATCCCCGAGGCACCCAAGACGTTCAAAGGCGGCCCTGGGCCTGCCAAGATGCCCTCCAGACGCTCCAAGAGGGCTCCAAAAGCTTCCAAGAGACATCCGAGGAGATTCTGAGAGGCATTCATGAGGTGTATGGCTCTTCTGTTCGCCTTTTTCCTCCTCCTCCTCCTCCTCCTCCTCCTCCTCCTCCTCCTCCCCCTGCTGTTCCTCCTCCTTCTCCTCCTCCTTAACCGCCAGCTCCTCTTCCTCGTTCCTCCCTCCTCCCCCTCCCCCACCTCCTCGTCCTCCTCCTCCTCCTCCTCATCCTCCTCCTTGCCCACATTCTCCTTCTCCTTCCTCCTCCTTCCTCCTCCTCTTCCTCCTCCTCATCCACCTATTCCTCCTAGCTCCTCCTCCGTTCTCCCCACCCCGGCCACCTCCCCCTTTTCCTTCTCCTCCTTCTCCTCCTTCTCCTCATCCTCCCATTCCTCCTACATGCTCCCCTGCTCCCCTCTTCGGGCATGACGACTTCCCCAGCCCTTTACTCCATTGCATGCTGCTCCACATCCGTGATCGGGGTAACTCGCCTGGGCATCGTTTCTGGATGGGCTGGTGGGGTTGTGCGAAGCGTCTAGAATCATAGATGTGGCCGCCTCCGGAAACCTGGAAATCAAACGTGTGGGCGGTTTGCTCTGACTTCCGCCGCGACAGGAACACGAATCCGGCCTTCGGGGCCAAATTTCTTGTCCATGCCCCGCTCGGCATGCCGCCCAGAGTGGGGGTCCAGCTGCAACGGTCTGGATCAGTGGATCACACGTCGACCGCCGAGATCCCCGACCCCGAGGGGCAACGATACATAGGGGGGAGTGGCTCAGGGGGGGGAGGGGGGAACATCGACCTGGAATCGAAAGATCGGCGATAGGCCCCCGATAGCGAAACCGCGCGTTCCCGGGCGGGGTGGGAGCGGCCAGTGGGCCACCAGGCCCCGATCAGCGATGAACGGGCGACTGGGGGCCGATACATCCCCCTCCGAGCCTGTCCTCAACATTGTCCCTGGGAGGAGGCGCCCCACTTCTCTCCCTCAGTCGTTGTCAAGCGATCCAGGGGCCCGTGGATGCCCTGGAAGCCTGATAACGGCGAGAAAGCTGCAGGACCCGTCCTCATAGGGCCAGTCATCCCGAGTCGGCTTTTGACGGTCCTGGGGCCCAGCGAGGGCCCCGGAGGCCGAAAGAATGAAAACCCTCCGTCTGCACTGTTTCACGACGCGAGGAGGGGGGTCTGGGCTTGCTTCGGCGACGAACGTCGATCGCAGAGGCCCGAGCACTTCAGCCGAACATCGTTGCCACTGCAGCGCGTGATGACACATGCGTTGCATGAGTAGCTGCAAGTGTGCATGCATGCATGACTGGATGCATGTATCCAGAGCGTGAGTATGTGGAGCGAACCGTCACCACCGAAGCTAGAGCCTAGAGATGACTAGACACGTCCTAGAGCCAGCCGGAAATAAGCGGCGCAATCGCCGCTTGAGAGCTCTTTGGTTCCGTCGTGTTCCGAGGACGAGGGTCCCAAAACTCCGACGCTATGATTTTTTATGCCGTCGACCCCCAGAGGTCTCGATCCATTCCCAGGTGCGAGGCGGGAATTTATCCATATCCACCGCCTGGAAACCGACGTCCTGGTGCCCCAGCGGGCGGTGGATATGGATGAAATTTCGGCCCCCGGGGGCCCGAAAATGTCGACCTCCACCGCCCGCAGAGGTCCCCGAAAATTGATCCTCCAGGAGGTGGCTCATGTATCCGTTCCCGCCTCGGACCCGGCACCAGCTCTTCCTCCGGAGCCGTTTCTGGACGGCCGGGCCCGGCGAGGCCCTCCGGCGGCCGAGAACAGCGCGGAAAAGGCCTCCCCGCCGTGGCGTCTCTCACGAGGGGGGGCCCGCAGAGCGGGCGCGCCGCTGAGGCCGCGGCGCCCCTCGCGCGCAGCTCCTCCGCTACGGCCTCTCGCGGACGGCCCGCCGCCGCGGGGCAGCCGGCCCAGCACCGTCGGCCGACGCGGCGGTTGGCCGTCCGTCACCGCCGTCGTGGGTCATCGGTCGTCGGCCGTCGGTGTTCCGTCGTCGGTCGTGGGTCACCGAAGCCGCCGCGGCCGCCGCCGCCGAAGCCGTCGTCGTCGTCGTCGTCGTCGTCGTCGTCGTCGTCGTCGTCGTCGTCGTCCTCGTCGTCGTCGTCGTCGTCGTCCTCGTCGTCGTCGTCGTCGTCGTCGTCGTCGAAGTCGTCGTCGAAGCCGCGATGGCCTCGCGGCCAAGCTGACGCTGAAGGCGGCGCGGCGTCGTTGTCGCCGCGACGTTGCCGGCGTCGTCCTCTGAGGTTCGATGATCGAGCTCTCCGGAGGATCTGAGCACTCTGGGCCAGCACTTTGGGGCCTCCGTGCGCCTCCGAGGGGGGCCTGCCAGGAGCAACCGCAGGCCTTTCTAGAGGCGGGGATCCGGCCAGCCCGCGGGAAGCAGTGCGTGCTCGCGCAGTGCTCTCTGGCCACGCGCTCGCGGCGGGCCGCCGCTGGAAAGCGGCACAGCAGTGTCGTCGTGGCCATGGTCCCCAGGCGCTCCCCTGGGGCCGAAGTGGAGAGAAGCGTCAGAAGGGAAAACACCAACGAAAATCGTAGCATGGCGAGTGACAGCGGCAACTCGGAATCGGTCCCCAGACCCCTCCCGGGCTTCAAACGCACCGCTCTGACGAGCTGTGTTGGGCCGCGGCGACGAGGGACTCCCCCGAAGGCTAACGAACGTTGTCTCAACTTGCCCTTCTCTGAACTAGAACAACCTGGAGGATAGCTCGGATTTGAAGGCTCGAGAGAAGCGCGCAGAGAGGCCCCCAAGAGACCCCAAGAGGCCCCCAAGAAGCCCCCAAGTGGCCCCAAGAGACCCCCGAGAGGCCCCCAAAACGCCCCAAGAGGCCCCCGAGCGGCTCGACATCCCAACGATCATCCCAGAGGTCCATGACCTATGACCTACAGCCCAGGCGCGCGCGGTGGCGATGGGCCGAAGGCCATTAGATGGCTTGGCTTTGAAGGCTCGAGGGGAGCAACGCGCGAACCTGCCACCGATCGCTCGCCCTCAGGGCCAGGGCCCCAGGCCGCTCGAACCAGGGGAGCGCCGCAAGCTGTCGGGGGTTGCTGAAGGTGCCCCTGGCCCCAGGTGCCCCAAGCTTGTCGCTTCATTTTTCGAGCCCTCGGGCCCCCTGGGCTTCGCGAGGGAGCTCTGGGGGCCATGGGGGCCGTGGGGGCCTCCCTCGGCATCGTTTAACCGACCCCTATCCCCATGAACGTGGCCTGGGCCCGAATGGCCGATTGACCCCCTAGCTGGGGATATAGGGCGTTCCCTTCGGGTTTCGAGGTGTGTGTCCCCAACTGGGGTGCAAGGGTGCTGGGGGTCTGGATGGGGTCAAGCTAGCCAGCTCGAGCGAGTCAAGCATGACATGCCCATTCCCACCCGCCCTCCCACAACATAAGAAACAGTGATGGCACAACTGGGGGCTGCGCGGGCATTCAAGTGCGAGTGGAGGATACCCCAGGACACCGCATTGACGTCCGCGCGGGATGTGCGCCGCGCTCCATTCCCGCCACGACTTTCGCATCGTCGACGACAAGACTGGCCATGTTGAAAAGAACAACGGACACGTTCCGCCCTCCCACGACATAAGAAACAATGCTGGCGCAACTGGGTGCTGGCGCGTAGTGGTAGTAGTGGTAGTGGTAGTGGTAGTGGTAGTGGTAGTGGTAGTGGTAGTGGTAGTAGTAGTAGTAGTAGTAGTAGTAGTAGTAGTAGTAGTAGTAGTAGTAGTAGTAGTAGTAGTAGTAGTAGTAGTAGTAGTAGTAGTAGTAGTAGTAGTAGTAGTAGTAGTAGTAGTAGTAGTAGTAGTAGTAGTAGTAGTAGTAGTAGTAGTAGTAGTAGTAGTAGTAGTAGTAGTAGTAGTAGTAGTAGTAGTAGTTAGTAGTAGTAGTAGTAGTAGTAGTAGTTAGTAGTAGTAGTGGTAGTTAGTGGTAGAAGGTGTAGTAGTGTAGTAGTAGTAGTAGTAGTAGTAGTAGTAGTAGTAGTAGTAGTAGTCGTCGTAGTCTAGTCGTAGTCGTAAGGTCGTAGTCCGTAGTAGTAGTAGTAGTAGTAGCAGCAGCAGCAGCAGTATGTAGTAGTAGTAGTAGTAGTAGGTAGTCGTCGTCGTCGTCGTCGTCGTCGTCGTCCGTCGTCGTCGTCGTCGTCGGTCGTCGTCGTCGTCGTCGCGTAGTCGTCGTAGTCGTAGTCGTAGTAGTAGTCGTAGTTATTAGTAGTAGTAGTAGTTTAGCAGTAGTAGTAGTATAGTAGTAGTAGTAGTAGTCGTCGTCGTCGTCGTCATCGTCGTCGTCGTCGTCGTCGACGTCGTAGTAGTAGTAGTAGTAGTAGTAGTAGTAGTAGTAGCAGTAGTAGTAGTAGTAGTAGTAGTAGCAGTAGTAGTAGTAGAGTGGGGACACGAATAGGTAGTAGTACTAGTAGTACGAGTAATAATACGAGTAGTATAAGCAGAAATACTACAGGTAGTACACGTACTCGTACGAGTCGTAGTACAGAGTAGTAGCACTATGGAAGTAGAAGTGCTAGTAATACTTTGCTACTGCTAGACTTGTAGTAATGCCATTGGTGGTACAAGTTGCAGAACAAGTAGTAGCAAGAGTAGTAGTAGTAGTAGTAGTGATAGTAGTAGTAGTAGTAGTAGTAGTAGTAGTAGTAGTAGTAGTAGTAGTAGTAGTAGTAGTAGTAGTAGTAGTAGTAGTAGTAATAGTAGTAGGCGTACCAATGGTACTAGTAGCACTAGTCAGGATGGGAGGGCCCGCAGCCCGCATGGACGTCCGCGCGCGATGTGCGCCGCGTCCAATTCCTGCCACATATTTCGCACCGTCGGCGACAAGGCAGGCCGTGCTGAGAGGAAAAAACACAGACTTTGTATTGATTTTTTACAATCAGAGTGGGCGGGCCCAGATTGACTGCCGCGCGCGATGTGCGCCGCGTCCCTTTCCGGCCACGCTTTTCGCATCGTCGACGACAAGAAAGACGATGTTGAGAAGAAAAGCGGTCACTTTGTATTGATTTTTTATAGTCCGGATGGGAGGTCCCGGATTGGGTTGCTATCGGCCGGAATACGAGGTAGGTGGGGGTATATAATAATAAGGAACAACGATTGGGGATGGGGATGGGGATCTTCTTAACGATACCGAGGTAAGACGAAGCCAGAATGAACAGAACATCGGGTGAGAATACACCGAGAAGCTCTGAGATCCAGCGGCTCTGGAAGATGTCTCGGGCGCCGCGGCCTTCTCAGAGCGTTCCGGAACGGATGTATCTGCGTCCTGGCCGCCCGGTCCTACCCTCGGGATGAGACGACTCCCCAGACCTCCAGGGGCTCCAAGAGGTCGAGCCTGAGGTCTGTTGGCAGGTTCGGCCTGTGGAGGCCGGTGTCGGGCCCTGGGGCCGTCAACAAACCTGTGCGGGACGAGGAGCTGAGCCGAGTGAAAGGGTCGAGAGCTGCGGGGCCCCGAGACTCGCAGGTATTGGGCCGTGGATGAAGCGCGGATCAGGATGAGCACGCCCCTGATGCGCCGATTTTCCGCCCACCACTACCATAGCTAGGACCTCCCCTCCTCCCCCTCCTCCCTTCTGCCCTTGCCCATCAGCCCCCAGACCGCCAGGTGGGGTGAAGGGCTGGCTGGTTGTGCTGGCAAGGACCCGGGGCCTCGGGCCCGTTCCGCGCGGGGCCACTTTCGCCGAGGGCACGTGGCCCCACGAATAACTTACTTCCCCAGAACGCAGAGCGTTCTGGCGCGGAGGACCGAAACACGAAGAGCACGGAGGCATGTCCAAAACTGAGTGTTGTCCTTAGGCGGAAGGGGGTTGAGGGGGATGGACTTTTCAACAGGAGAGGGGGAAGAGGGGGGGGAGGAAGAGGGAGGGAGGAAGCGGGAATTGCAGCGAGCTAGGGAAGAGTGGAGGAGGTAGAACAGCAGTGCGCGTGGAACGCGCCAAAGGCGGTGACCCCGTGCAAATCCACAAGACAACCGCATAGACCTCCGAAAGCCGACTGTCAAACTACAAGCATCAGGAACGATGCGCAAAGAACGACCCCCGTTTTGGCCCTGATGTCGCGAGGGCCCACGAAGAGCGCCAAATGGAGAAACCGTGGAAGGACCCTAGGAGCGGCGAGACCCTTCCGAAGCCGAACTGCTCCTCATCTCAACGTCTTGGCTCCCTGCAGGTGTCGCTTTTTTATCGTCGATTCTCCTGTGGAGGAGGTGCGAGGAACGGCGGAGGGTAAAGGGAGGGGCTGATGCGACGCGAGGCTTCGCTGTGTCCGTGCTCGTGCGGGATACTGGCCCGGTGAGTAGCGCTGGGGACCTCACGAGGATCCGCCACTTACGCCACCACCAGGCACAGCTCCCGAATGTTGACAAGATCTGGACCGCGCCTCCCCGCGGCGATTCGGCCGAGAAGGGGGAGAGGGAGGGGGGAGGCTGGCGGAGGAAAGGACAGAGGGGGGGGGGCGAGGCAAGCTAGATGCGCTTGCGCCTCATCTGACACCCCATCCCTCCATCCCATCCCTTCCCATTGCGCTGGTGTTCCTCTATCCGCGCAGGCGTGTCATAGCCGACCTGCAACTCCAACAAACAGACCACATCGTGTTATGCGCAATCGGAAGGGCAGCTGCATACGCAGGAGTAGGAGGTGGCATTGAACAGGAAGGTGAGCGGGAGGAAAGGGACGAGGACGAACTGCAGCAGCAGCAGGAACTCGAGTGGAAGGTGCGAGACAAACAAGAGGACCAGGGAAAGGCGGAGGGGAACAACAAGGGAAACGACAACGATGAAGGAAGACTCGGATCCAGAAAAAGTGGATCACGCTCTGGTGTGGCGAGACCGCCAATCTGAACGACGGGAGCGAAGCGCCGATCCGAGAATGAGGCCCACGCTACAGCGGGAGCACCAGTTTGGAACACTGCAAACATTTTGAGTGTAACAAGTTGTAAGACACATCGAATGAGACCCGATGTGCAAAACCAGCACGCGGAGAGGGCCCGCTATCCTCAGGACGGAATCGGCGGAGACAAGGGAGCATAATTCACATGATTAAATTGTGAAGGGGGAGAGGCATACCCAGACTCCCGACGTCATGATTGTTCATAGCGTCGACCCCAAAGGTCTCGACCCATTCCCCAGGACCGGTGTCTCATCCCGAATCGTTTTTGATGGTCCTCTGGCCCGGCAAGGGCCCCTGGAGGCCGAAAAAAGCGAAACACCGTCCGCCGCGAATTTTCCCCATATCCAAAGAATGAGCATTTTGATATTCCCCATATCGGAAGGATGGGGTTCTTGTTCACCATATCCAACAGATGGGGTTATTGTTATTACTGCGACTGCGCCAACTATCTCACACACACACACACACCTCCCCCCCCTCCTCCTCCTCCTCCTCATGCTATGGTATGGAATGCAATGTTGTAGCACGCTATGTTGTACTATGATATGGTACGATGTGTTGTGGCATGATCTGCTATTCTATGATATGACATGTTTTGTTATGTCATGATATGTTAGGTTATGGTATGCTATGTTTTGGTATGGTCGGATATATTATGTATGATCAGGCTGGTGCTGTTGTTGATGACGATGCTGAGCGAGGCGAGGCGCGGGTTTCAACACCCCAGGGAGGAGCCGCCAGGGGGTATATCACTCCTCCGGTCGCGCGAAAATGGCGAGGATACCTCGAGCGGTTTGCTTGTTTGCTGCTGCAGCATCTTCCGCTTTCGGAGCAGATGGTGAGGATGTCTCGAGCGAGGCGCCGGTTGTCGCACCCCAGGGGGGGCCGGAGATTGAGGATGTCTTCCAGGCGGCCCCAGGAGGCCACGGAAGGTCCAAGGAGGCATCAGGAGGCCACAGGAGGCCACAGGAGCCTCCAGAAGGCCACAGGAGGCCCCCAGCCCCAAGAGGCTCCAGGAGGCCCTAGGGAGCAGGAGGCCCCAGGAGGCCATAGGAGGCCAAAGGAAGCCACAAGAAGCACTAGGAGGCACCAGAAGGTTCCAGGAACCCCCACGAGGCCCCAGGAGCAGGAGGCCTCAGAAGGCCACAGGAGTAACTCCAGGGCTTCCTGGGGCCTCCTGGGGCCTCCCGGGGGCTTCCTGGGGCCTACGTTGGCCTCCTGTCGCACTCCAACTCATTCACAATTAGAAGCACTCCCAGCCTATCAATACCCAAGCCCGTTTAGATTCGAAATCCGTTGCGCCTAGACACTCACGGCGGAAAGGTCCATGCGAATAGATGCGCATATGGGGAGCTAAACGCAGTGAATATTTGTATGACTCGGGGGGGTCTTGGGGGAGGAGGGTCGGAGGGGTGGGGGCAAGCTAGGTGCGCTCGCGTCATATCTGACGTCCTACCCCTCCCTCCCAACCCCTACCATGGCGTAGATCTCCTCTCTATTCCCACAGGTCGGATGTCGTAGCAGGGCATAGCATCACATGGCATAGAATGGTGTTGAAAATCAACGCGTAGCCTGACATAGCATGGCGTGGCTAAGCCCCAAAGTGGGGGGGGGGCTTCTGCGGCTCAAAAAATCAACGATTCGACACCGAATGTGTAATCACTTCCGATGGTTTCTTCGAGGGGGCCATTTTCTAGATTTGGGGGCCTATTTGGAAGGACCGGCAGCCATGCCGTGGCGTGGCGCTGGAAATGACGCCAGCGCTGCAGCGGGAGCACGATTCGGAACGAGCGGAAGCGCGGAAATGAGTCCAGCGCTGCAGCGGGAGCACGATTTGGAACGAGCGGTAGCCCGAAAATGGAGCCAACGCTTCAGCGAGAGCAGCATTTTGGAAAAGAGTCAAAAAAAAGGCCATTTCACGGGAACCCGATGTAAAAAAACAATACGCGGTGGGAGGGGCGGATATTTCCCGGACGTCACCAGTAGTATTAACATTGTGACATTGTGTAGGGCGGCGCAGGGGCGCCGGCGGCGCCGCGCCCCCCGCCTGCACCGCGCACTCCACGGAGGGCTCCTCTGCGGCGGGGGCTTTGTCGTCGTTGTCAGCGTCGTCGTCGTCGTGGGCGTCGTCGGTCGTCGTCGTACTCGTCGTCGTCGTCGTCGGCGGCATCGTCGTCGTCGTCGTCGTCGTCGTCATTCGTCATCGGCGTCGGCGTCGGCGTCGGCGTCGGCGGCGGCGGCGGCCGGCGTCGGCGACGGCGTCCGCGTCGGCGGCGGCGGCGTCGTCGTCGTCGTCGGCGTCGGCGTCGGCGTCGTCGTCGTCGTCGTGTCGTCGGCGTCTGCGTCGGCGTCGTCGTCGTCGGCGGCGTCGTGATGGACGTCGTCGTTGTCGTCGTGGGCGTCGTCGTCGGCGTCGTTGCCGGCAACGTCGTCACTGTCGTCGGCGTCTTCGTCGTCGTCGGCATCTTCGTCGTGGGCGTCGCCGTTCGTCGTCGTCGTCGACGACAACGACGACGCCGACGTCGCCGCCGCCGCCGTCGCCACCGTCGGCGCCGTCGTCGGCGTCATCGTCGTCATTCGTCGTCGTCGTCGTTGTCGGCGTCGTCGTCGTCGTTGGTCGTCGTCGTCGTCGTTGGCGCTGGCGGCGGCGGCGATTGCAGCGTCGGCGTCGTCGTTGTCGTCGTCGTCGTCATTCTTCGAACGGGGTCGGCGTCGGCGTCGGCGTTGGCGTCGTCGTCGTCGTCGTAGTCGTCATTCGTCGTCGTCGTCGGATTCGGCGTCGTCGTCGTCGTTGGTCGTCGTCGTCGTCGTTGGCGCTGGCGGCGGCGGCGATGTCAGCGTCGGCGTCGTCGTTGTCGTCGTCGTCGTCATTCTTCGAAGGGAGTCGGCGTTGGCGTCGGCGTCGGCGTTGTCGTCGGCATCGGCGTCGTCGTCGTCACCGTCGGCATAGTCGTCGTCACCGTCGTCGTCGTCGTCGACGGCGGCGGCGGCGTCCGCGTTGGCGTCGTCGTCGTCGTAGTCGTCATTAGTCGTCGTCGTCGGATTCGGCGTCGGCGTCGTCATTCGCCGTCGTCGTCGTCATTCATCGTCGGGGTCGGCGTCGGCGTCGGCGTCGTCGTCGGCCTCGTCGTCGGCGTCGGCGACGGCGTCGACGTCGTTGTCGTGTCGTCGGCGTCGGCGTCGGCGTCGTTGTCGGCGTCGTCGTCGTCGGCGTCGTCGTCGTCGGCGTCGCCTTCGTCGCCGTCGTCGTAGTCGTGTCGTCGGCGTCGGCGTCGGCGGCGGCGGCGGCGTCGTCGTCGTCGTGGGCGTTGTCGGTCGTCGTCATCGTCGTCGTCGTCGTCATTCGTCGTCGGGGTCGGCGTAGGCGTCTGCGTCGGCGGCGGCGGCGTCGGAGTCGGCGACGGCGTCGGCGTCGGCGTCGTTGTCGTGTCGTCGGCATCGGCGTCGGCGTCGGCGTCGTCGTCGTCGTCGTCGGCGTCGGCGTCGGTGTCAACGTCGTCGTCGTCGTCGTAGTCGTCTTCGTCGTCGGGGTCGGCGTCGGCGTCGGCGTCGGCGGCGGCAGCGTCGTCGTCGTCGGCGTCGGCGTCGGCGTCGGCGTCGTCGTCGTCGGCGTCGGCGTCGGCGTCAGCGTCGGCGTTGGCGTCGTCGTTGTCGTCGTCGTCGGCGTCGGAGTCGGCGTCGGTGTCGGCGACGGCGTCGCTGTCGTCGACGTCGAAGCGGCGTCTTCGTCGTCGGCGTCGTCGTCGGCCTCGTCCCTATGATTCGTCGTCGCCGTCGTCGTCGGCGTCGGCGACGGCGGCGTCGGCGTCGCCCGTCGTCGTCGTCGTCTTCGTCGTCATCGTTGTCGTCGTCGTCGTCGGTGTTGTCGTCGTCGTCGTCGTCGTTGGCGTCGGCGGCGGCAGCGTCGTCCGCGTCGGCGTCGGCGTCAGCGTTGGCGTCGTCGTCGTCGTCGGCGTCGGAGACGGCGTCGGCGTCGGCGACGGCGTCGCTGTCGTCGGCGTCGGCGTCGGCGACGGCGTCTTCGTCGTCGGCGTCGGCGTCGTCCTTGTCATTCGTCGTGTCGTCGTCGTCGGCGTCCGCGACGGCGGCATCGTCCGTCGTCGTCGTCATTGTTGTCGTCGTTGTCGTCGTCGGTGTCGGCGTCGTCGGCGTCGGCGTCGTCAATGGCGTCGGCGTCGGCGTCGACGGCGCCAGCGTCGTCGTCGTCGTCGTCATTCGTCATTCGCCGTCGTCATTGTCATTCGTCGTCGGGGGCGTCGGCGTCGGCGTCGTCTTCATCGTCGTCGTCGTTCGTCGTCGTCGTCGGCGTCGTCGTCGGCGTCGGCGTCTTCGTCGTCGTCGGCGTCCGTCCTCGGCGTAGGCGTCGGCGTCAGTCGTCCTCGTCGTCGTCGTGGTCGGCGTGGTCGTCGGCGTCGGAGACGGCGTCAACGCCGGCGTCGTCGTCGGCGTCATCGTCGTGCCGTCGTCGTTGTCGACGTCGGCGTCGTCGGCGTCGTCGTTGTCGTCGTCGGCGACGGCGGCGGCGTCGGCGTCGGCGTCGGCGTCGTCGTCGTCGGAGTCGTCGTCGTCATCGTCGTAGTCGTCGGGGTCGTCGTTCGTCGTCGTCGTCGTCGGAGTCTGTCGTCGTTTGTCGTCGCGGTCGTCAGCGTCATCATCTTCGTCGTCGTCGTCGTTGTCGTCATCGACGGCGGCGGCGTCGTAGTCGTCTTCGTTGTCGTCGTGTCGGCGTCGGCGGCGCCGGCGTCGTCGTCGTCGACGGGGGAGTTGGCGTCGGCGTCGGCATCGTCGTCGTCGGCATCGACGGCATCGGCGTCGTCATCGTCGTTGTCGCTATTCGTCGTCATCGTCGGCGACGTGGTCGTCGGCGTCGTCGTCGTCGTCCTCGTCGTCGTCGTCATCGGTCGTCGTCGTCGGCGTCGTCGTCGTTCGTTGTGTCGTCGTCGTCGTCGTAGTCGTCGTCGTAACCGTTCGTCGTCGGCGTCGGCGCCGGCGTCGTCGTCGTCGTCGGCATCAGCGTCGGCCTCGGCTTTGCCGTCGGCGTCGCCGACGATGCCGTCAGGCGTCGTCGTCGTCGTCAGCGTCGTCGTCGGCGGCGTCGGCGTCGTCGTCGTCGTTCGGCGTCGCCGTCGTCGGCGTCGTCGTCGTCGGCGTCGTCATGGTCGACGTCGTCGTCGTCAATCGTTGTTCTCGTCGGCGTCGTCAACAACGTCGGCGTCGTTGTCGCCGTCGTCGTCGTCGTCGTCGGCGGCGTCGGGGTCGGGGTCGACGTCGTCGTCGTCGTCGGCGTCCGCGTCGTCGTCGTCGGCGTCGTCGACGTCGGCGTCGGCGTCGGCGTCGGCGTCGGCGTCGGCGTCGGCGTCGTTCGTCGGCGCCGTCGTCGTCGTCAACGTCGTTCGGCGTCGCCGTCGTCGGCGTCGTCATGGTCGTCGGCGTCGGCGTCGTCGACGGCGTCGTCGTTCGTCGTCGTCAGCGTCGTCGGCGTCGTCGGCGTCGGCATCGGCGTCGGCGCCGTCGTCGGCCTCGGCGTCGTCGCCAGCATCGGCGTCGGCGTCGAGGAGGAGGAGGACGGATGACCTCTAGGGAGCTTCAGCTCGTGAGCCTCACACTCCTGATCCCCATCGTCCTGATCTTCAATCGCCGCACCACCGCCGCCCGCTCGTTCTCACCATCGTCGTCGAGCACAGGCGCACGCCCCTTCTTCTATATACAGAACTCCCGATCAACTGCAGAGCGGCCGGCTAGTATTTATGTCATCGTATAATTCTCTAGACATGTAATACCTCTCACAAGAAAAATCCATTCGCATTTTCTGTCTCCTCTCGGGTCAAACTTCACCTCGTACTTCTTGCTTCGGTGATGTGCACAGCAAATGCCGATACTGCTACTCCCCAGACCTGTCCCGGGGTGCGTTGTGCCGAGAATTTCGAAGCGAATCCAGCTGTGGCGACGAGTGCCTCCTGGAGGCCCTAAAAGGAGGAAAATGAGAGAAGGGTAGCAGTATCGGTCCCTTCTCTTCCTCTTAAATCCGCCATGTTCGCCAGCCCCACTCAAATATGAGATGCTGCTAGCCTGATCTGCCAGTCCTTCACTCCGTACTGCATGGTACGAGTTACGATATCAATCCAAATCAAAATCCACATGCGGAGGAACGTCTCTTGTTCCTTTCTCGCCCTGTGTTCTGCGACCAAGAGCACGATTGACACATCGAAGGAAAAGGCACAGGTGCCCCAAAACGTGCCCCCCCCCAATGCCGCGCACGATGTTTGTTAGGCGACCGCCGTCGTGCCACCGCTCCCGCAAGGCGGAGAGCACAGGCTGGCATTGCCTTCTCTCGCCCACGCGCTCCGCCGTATGGCATGAATGAGAAACAGCCCCTAACAACATAGACAAGCGCGCTACACTACTCGCAAAGTAACTACACTCCAATGGCCTGGATCCGCCGCGGGGACTTCACGATCCAATACGTCGAAGCAAACATGTCGTTTTTCATTTCTACGATTCGGCACTTTGCGAGTACTGGAGCGCGCTCGGTGATAACCCAGACACCGGGCGTCTCGATTTCCTCGTCGACCCCAAGAGTCTCAACCCTTTCCTTGGGACCAGTCTTGCATCCGTTCTTTGATGGTGCCGCTGCCTGGTAAGGGCCCCCAGAGGTCGCAAATAGCAGAAACCTCTTGCGGCGATTTTTTCATGACTCGAGGGGGTCTCGGCACTTTGCCCCCCAAACCCCACCGACGCTGCCCCTGAAAGCAGCGCCGTCCTCGGCGGCCGCCACCGTAAGGCACTCCGCCAGAGGAGGAGGAGGAGGAGGAGGAGGAGGAGGAGGAAGAGGAGGAGGAGGAGGAGGAAGAGGGGGAGGAAGAGGAGGAGGAGGAGGAGGAGGAAGAGGGGGAGGATAAGGATGAGGCACGTTGCTCCCGAAAGCAGCGTGTCCTCGCCCGCCGCAACTGCCAGGCACTCCGCCACGTTCGCCTAAGACGAAGCCAGGACGAGGACAAACTCGGGTGCGGATAAATCGGGAATCTCTGAGATCCGGCGGCTCAAGAGGATATCGCGGGCCCCGCGGCCTTCTCAGAGCATTCCAGAACGCTCTGAGAGGGGAACAAAAAAAAGCCATAAACGTTAAAACTCGGAGGTCCGCGCGGATTCCTCGGATCGGCGCTGGAACCCCCCTCCTTGGCGCGCGGAGCGCGCCAGGGCTGGCGCTGGAGGCGCCGCCTGGGGCCCTAGCGCCGATCCGAAAAATCCGCGCGGACCTCCGAGTTTACGTGTTTATGTCATTATTCGCTTCCCTATGTGGAAGCGTTTCGGGACGCTCTGGAACGGACTTATCCTCTCCTCCTCCCCATCCTCCTCCTCCTCCCTCCCTCCTCCTCCTCCTCCCCATCCTGCTCCTACTCCTCCTCCTCATCCTCCTCTTCTTCCTCCTCCTCTTCCTGCTCCCCCTCCCTTCTGGAACGCTCTGCAACGAACTTATCCCCGTCCTGGCCCCGCCCGATCGCCAACTCCGCCGGCGTGAGCCCGCCCGCGCCTCGCGAGGCGCCGGCCGCCAGGCGGGCCACGGCGGGGCCCGCGGCCGCCCGCAGCGGCGCGGCCGCCTCGGCGGTCCCGGCGGGCGCGGCGGCGCTCTCGGCAGGCGGGCGGCGACGGCGTCATCGCCGCCGTCGTGGTCGTGGTCGTGGCCGTGGTCATGGTCGTGGTCGTCGTCGTCGTCGTCGTCGCCGTCGCCGTCGCCGTCGCAGTCGCCGTCGTGGTCGTCGTCGTCGTCGTCGTCGTCGTCGTCGTCGCCGTCGTCGTCGTCGTCGTCGTCGTCGTCGTCGTCGTCGTCGTCGTCGTCGTCGTCGTCGTCGTCGTCGTCGTCGTCGTTGTGGTCGCTGGCGTCGTCGTCGTCGTCGTCGTCGTCGTCGTCGTCGTCGTTGTGGTCGCTGGCGTCGTCGCGGCGGGGCGGCGGCGCTCTCGGCGCCCCTGCCGCCCGAGGAAGCAACCCTCGATCCACTATCCCAGATTCGGCCCCTGTAGTCCTCCTCCTCCTCCTCCTCCTCCTCCTCCTCCCTCCTCTCCTCCTCCTCTCCTCCTCCTCCCTTCCTCCTCCTTCCCTCCTCCTCCTCCTCCTCCTCCCTCCTCCTCCTCCTCCTCCTCCTCCTCCTCCTCCTCCTCCTCCTCCTCCTCTCCTCCTCCTCCTCCTCCTCCTCCTCCTCCTCCTCCTCCTCCTCCTCCCTCCTCCTCCTCCTCCTCCTCCTCCTCCTCCTCCTCCTCCTCCTCCTCCTCCTCTCCTCCTCCTCTCCTCCTCCTCCTCCTCCTCTCCTCCTCCTCCTCCTCCTCCTCTCCTCCTCTCTCCTCCTCCTCCTCCTCCTCCTCCTCCTCCTCCTCCTCCCCTCCTCCTCCTCCTCCTCCTCCTCCTCCTCCTCCTCCCTGCCTCCTCCTCCTCCTCCTCCTCCTCCTCCTCCTCCTCCTCCTCCTCCTCCTCCCTCCCTCCTCCCTCCTCCTCCTGCTCCCTTCCTCCTCCTCCTCCCTCCCTCCTCCTCCTCCTCCTCCTCCCTCCCTCCCTCCTCCTCCTCCCTACCTCCTCCTCCTCCTCCTCCCTCCTCCCTCCCCGCCTCGCCCACTCCCCTCATCGATTCTCCTCGACCCTGCCCCCACTACCCTCTCCTCCTCGTAGTTGGTGGGCGACTGTTCCGTTCTCTGAGGTCGAGGCGAGCGTGGAGCTCAAAACAGAAATTCTCTATCCCAGACCCCCTGGAGTCGTGCACAAAAACAGGACGGTAGGCGTTCCGTTGTTTTCGGCCTCTGGGGGGGGGGGCCCCTACCGCGCAGTGAGACCATCAGAAAACGATTCGGGACGAAATGCCGGTCCCAGGGAACGGGTCGAGACCTTCTACTTGGGGTCGCCGTTATGGGACAAAGCCGCCAGGGGCACTGGCCACGCCCCGGGGACTGTCAGACAACGATGCGGGACGAAATGCCAGTCCCGTGGAACGGGTCGAGGCCTTAAATTGGGGTCGATGTTGTGGGAAAATGCCACTGGAGGCCCTTACCGGGCCCTGGGACCGTCAGGAAACGATTCGGAATGAAAAACTGGTCCCCGGGAAATGGGTCGAGACCTTTTAGGTCGACGCTATGGAAGAATCATGACGTCATGGGGGCGGCGGCACTCTCGGCGCCGCGGCCGCCCGAGGAAGCGCTCGTCGATCTTCGATCAACGGACCGATCCTCGATCCTTGTTCGAGGGACCGATTCTCGGTTCTCGTTCGAGCAACCGATCCTTGCTCGAGAAATCTCGCATCATGTGAAATTCTGGCCTGGCAGCTGTTAGGAAGTATAGGAGCCCTCGAGAGAAGCTCTCAGGGCAGCCCAGGATATACGCCAGGCTCGCGCTTCCGAAATCACGATCCCTCGCATATTACTCCGAATTCGCGCTCCCGAAGACACAATCCGTCGCAGATTGCACCGAATTCGCGCTCCTGAGGCCAGAATCCTTTGCAACTTCGCCAGGTTCGGGCTCCGAAGACAAGAATCCGTTTGTAAATTACATCTGGCTCGTCTTCCCGAGGCCAGATACTTTCGTAAACTACGCCAGCTTCGCGCTCTGAGAAGAAAACAAAAAGTCCAACAACAACTCCGAAACAGCAAGGTGCTAGCTGACTACCAATCGCCCTCGCTTGTGCCCAGAAGATTTCAAAACAGCGCCGACACGTCCCAGCATAGTTCTGACATCCCAATTTCTGATATAGAGAGGGCCCGCGGCAGAGGGCGAAGCCCTTATGGATGATATGCATAAGCTGGTACACCATTCACATCTGGTTATGGTTATGCCGATGGCACGAGTCACATCGGATTAAGCGAGACTGGATCTTGAGCCTACCGCAATGACCGCTCATAGTCCTTGGACGTCCTCGAACAAATGTGGCTGAATCCCCAAAGCGATGTACCTCGGCTGTCCTGACTACTGTCCCCGGGGCAACGTATGCAATTCTCCTCTCCCTCTCCTCCCCTCCCTCCTTCCGCCAAGGAACCCAAGCGCCGCGAAACCGAACAGCGCGACGAACGTCTACGTCGACATCATCTGGCTGGGGTCACTCAATCAAGTGGAAAACTCGATTGCCAGATGTAGTGGTGATGATTATCGTGGTGATGATGATAATGATAATGATGATGATGATGATGATGATGATGATGATGATGATGATGATGATGATGATGATGGTGATGATGGTGATGACGACGACGACGACGACGACGACGATGATGATGATGATGATGATGATGATGATGATGATGATGATGATGATCTTGAAGATGATGATGTATGATCCAAACTCGCTTGAACTGAAAAGGCTTCAGGTCAGTGACGTGTTTTCGGCTCGGGCGGGACTGTCCCGGACCCTCCTGTGGGCTCACTGGCTGATCACCCTCGAGTCCAAGATACAGCTACGGTGCACATCGCCATCTTCGGATTTAGACACCCCTCCTCTGAGTACATCGGAAACGACGTCCCTGGTCAGCTCAGGTATAAGCCCCCTTTTGCCCGACTCCTCCTTGGAGCCTGCGGCTGCCAGCACTACGCGTGAGGCACATCCTGCTCTGAGTGCGGCTCCTCCTGCCTCCTCCTCCTCCTCCTCCTCCTCCTCCTCCTCCTCCTCCTCCTCCTCCTCCACTGTCGCAGTACCTCTCCGCTCATCCAACTGACGAATCAAGGTCCCCGATCGGCTGGTCCGCGGCCATTTCTGGCCCGAGCGCGATGTGACCCACATAGCTCCGACAGGACTACTAGGCATTCAGAAAGTTCGGAAACCGCCCAAGAGCCTCGAACCTCAAGCCTCCTCCTCCCCCTCGCCCTCCTCTTCGACCCCTCGAACACTCTTCCTCCTCCTTGACTTCCTCCTCCTACTTTCCTTCTCCTTCATCTCCTCATCATCCTCCTCATCCTTCCCATGATCATCCTTATCGCCCCTTCCTCTTCTTCCTCCTCCTCCTCTTCCTCTTCCCCCCTTCCTCATCCTTCTCCTTCTCCTTCTCCTCCTCCTCCTCCTCGACCCGACCGATCCTCTTCCTCCTCATTATCCACCTTCTCCACCCCCTCGTCCCCCTCCCCCTCCTCCCCTTCCCTCACCCTCGACCCCTCCGACCTCTCGACCTGGCGACGATCGGCGCCCGAGGGCGCCGCCCACGCCACGGACGCCAGCTGCTGCGGCGCGAACTCGGCTGTGCGCGGCGCCGCCGACCCAGCGAGGCCCTGCGGGGAGCGCACGTCCGCAAGCCTGGGCCTCTTCCGCTGGCCTCTGAGACGGGGCCGGCCGCAGATGCAGGGCCTGAGGCAAGGTCGACCAGCTAAGAGGAGGGGGGGGAGGAGGAGGAGGAGGAGGAGGAGGAGGAGGAGGAGGAGGAGGAGG